>MU376281.1:9333-111219 GCA_022495205.1 Hypoxylon sp. FL1150 | reverse complement strand
TATAAATTATTTTTAATAATTTATTTATTTAAAATAAATTTAAATTAATTATATATATTATATTTATATTATTATTATATAATAATTTTTTTTTTTTATAAATATATTATTTATAAAGATTTTATTTTCCGATATTTATTAAATTTTAAATATTATTTTAATTTATTTTAATATTATTAAAATAAATAATAAATATATTATATTATATTTAATTAATTATATAATAAAAAAATCATTAATTTTATTTATTTATATTTATATAATTTTAAAAATAAATATAATAATAATTTTAATTTAATTAATAATTAATTTAATAATTAATTTTAAATTATATTTTTTTATAATAATTTAAATATTAAAATTAATAATAATTTTTATTTTTTATTTTAAATTAAATTTTTTTATTATAATAATTATAATAATTATAATAATTATTATAATTTATTTTAATTTTATATTATTATTAATTAAAATAATAAAATTAATAATAATTTAATTTTAATTTAATATATTAATAATTATTATATTAATAAATTTAAAATTAATAATAATTTTTTATGAATTTTTTTATTTATATTTTTAAAAATTTCTATCGGAAATTTATTTATATCCGTATATATTTTAAAATCGGAAATAATAAAATTTCATTTTTATTTAAAAAATTTATAACTTAATAATTTTGCGAAATTAATTATAATTTTTTAATAATTAATATTATTTAAATGTTAATTTAATTGCAATTTAAATAAATTAAATTATATTATAATATGATATTTTTTTTTAAATAATATTAAATTCAAAATATTTCAAAATAAAAAAATTATTATATAATTATTTTCTTAGAAATTATAAAATATAATTTTATTATATATTTAATGATTTAACCTATATAATTTTTTATTAAAAAATCATTTAAATTTATAAAAAATATTTATTTTATTTAAAATTTTAATTTTTTTTAAATAATATTACTTTTAAATTTATATAAAATATAATAAAAAAGTTATTAAGATTTATATATTAAATATATAAATATATATATAATTTAAAAAGTATTATATAATTAAATTTCTATTTTAAATTCTTTTATATTTTAATAATTTCGCAATTAAATATCATATAATAATATAATTTAATTTATTTAAATCGTAATTGAATTAGTAATTAAATGATATTAATTATTTAAAATTCGAAGCCGATTTTATAAAATTATTTAAATATAAATTTAATAATTATAAATGAAATTTTATCGCTTTCGATTTAAAAATATATATAAATGTAAATAAAAATTTAATAAGAATTTTTAAAAATATAAATAAAAAAAATTTTTTTTATTTAATAATTTTAATTAATTATTTAAATTTTATTAATAATCTAATAAATTATTAATTTTTAAATATAATTAGTTTTTTAAAATTGATTAGTTTTTTAAAATTAATTAAATTTTTAAAAATATTTATTTTAATTATTTTTTTTAAAATACTAAGCCGTTATTTTATATTTAAAAAATTTAAATAAAATATTAAAATTAATTTTATTTAAATTTTTTATAATAATTTTAATTAAATATTTTATAATTTTAATTTTTATATATTATATATAATTAAATTATAATATTATTTTAAAATTATTAGATTTAATTTTAAATATAATTTATTTTAAAATAATTATATTAATTAATTATTTTTTAATTTTAATTTATTATGTTTTTTAATAATATAAATTAAAAAAATAAATTTCAAAATAATCGCTTTTTTAATAAATTTAAATTAAAAATCTTTAAATATAATAATAAAAAAATATTTATTTCCGAATATTTATTTAAAATTAATTTTATAATTTTATATTATAATATAAAAATTATTCTTAATATTTTTAATTAAAAAATTTTAATAAAAAATATTAATAAAATTAAATTTTTTAAATTTTTATTAATTATTATTTATAATATTATAAATTAAAATATTAATAAATAAAAAAAAAATTTTAAAAAACATTTTAGAAAAATAAATATTAAATTTTATTTAAAATAAATTAAATTAAATATTTTTTTAATATTAAAAATAAATTTAATTTTTAAAAATATATTAATAAAAAATTTTATTTTTATAATAAAATAAATTTTTTTAATAAAAAAATATAAATATAATAAATTTATTTAAATTTTAATTTTTATTTAATTTAAATTATTATTTTTAATTTAAATAAAAATATAATTGCGATTTTAAAAAAAAAAATCTTTATAAATAAATATATTATCCGCTATAAATATTAATAAAATAAAATAAAATATAAATAAATATTATCCTATTTTATTTAATTTAAATATAATATTAAATTTATTTAAAATATTTTATTTTATTTTAATTATTTTAATATTTTATTAGAGGTATTTCGAATTTTAAAAAATATTTCTAATCTTTTAAAAAATAATAATAAAAAAAATATTAAAAATATATAATATTTATCAATTAAATTTATTAAATTTAAAATGTTATTTAAATTTAATAATATATTTTAAAATCTTTTATATTATAAAAAATAAATTTATTATAAATATTATAATTTTATATATAATAATAAATATTAAAAATATAACAAAAAAAAGCAAATTATTAAAACTTTTTTTATAAATAAAATGTTTTTTATGGAAAATTTAAATATTAATAAAAAAATAATTTTTTTATAAAAGAATTTAAATTATATATTATAAAATATAAATTTAAATATTAATAATTTTAAAAAAATAAAAAATAAATTATTAATATTTTAATAAAAATTTTAGAATTATTAATATTTAATTTAAATTTATTATATAATTTATTTAAAAAGATTTTTAAAAATACTAATATTTTAAATATTATTAATTAATCTAAAAAAGAAAGAAAAAAGAAAAATATTATTAAAAATTAACCATTTAAAAATAAATTATTTAAAAATAATATTTATATTTTAAATATATAATTTATTTAAAATAAAAAAAAAACTATTAATATATAATTAGAAAAATTAAAATTTAAAAAAATAAAAAAATATAAAAAAATTAAACTTATAATTCATTTTTTTTTCATATAAAATAATTTATATAATTTTCATTTTTATTAATAATTTTAAATTATTATTTACATTGAAAAAAATTCTATTAATATTTATATTAATATTTATTTATTTATTATAATAATTAAATATATTATTTTAATTATATATTATTTTTTAATATTTATAAAAATTTTAAAAAAATTATTTAAATTTAATAATATTAATATTAATTTAAATATAATAAAGATTTATATTATTCTTATTAATTTTAAAATTAATAATAAATAAATTTAAATTTCTAAAATATAAATTTTTTTTATTAATAATTTAATTTATTTTTTATTTTTAAATACGGAATTTTTAAAATTTAATTTCTTTTATATTAAATGAAAAAAAAAAAAATAATAAATTATTTATAATAAATATTAATTATTTTATTTAAATAATTAATTTAATTTATAAAATAAATTAACTTAAAAATTAAATTATTATTTACATTATTTTTAATTTTATTATTTAATTTAATTAAAGCGTAAATATTTTAATAATTTTTTATATATTTTTTATATTTAAATTAATATTAAATTTTAATAATAATTTTAAATATAATTTTTATATATTTACGTAATTAATTTAATATATAAAATTCCCATATAATCCGTTTAATTATAATAATTTAAATTTATTATAATTTTTAATTTTAATATTTTAATATTTTATAATATAATAATTTTATAATTATTTATATTATATTATATTAATTTAATTATTATATTAATTTAATAATTTATTATATTTAATAAATAAATTTAATAATTTTTATAATATTATATTTACCGATTTAATAATTATTTTACGTTAATTATTAATTTTAATTAAAATTTATTTATTTTTATTTTATTAAATTATATAATAATAAGAGTTTTATTATTCGTATTATTTAGAATTATTATCGGGGCTTTATTTGCATTATTATATATTTCCGGATCCTCGCGCCGAAAAATTTATTTCCCATTATAATTATAATATAATTATTCATATTTTTTAATTATTAAATCTATTTAAATGATATATTCAATGTAAATTTATTCATTTAATTAAAAGCTTTTTAAAGATATTTTTTTTATAATTTTATAATTTTTTCTTAAATTATTATTTAAATTAATATATATTTTAGCGGCATATTTTAATTAATATATTTATTTATATTAATATTTTTTTTTATTTATATAATTTTATAATTATTTATTATTAAAAATTATAATTAAATTTATTTTATTTAATTTAATTAATGCTTTTTTTTAATGCAAATTATATATATTTTTATTGAAAATTAATTTAATTATTAAAATATTTAGGTAAATATTTTAATATTTCGTAATGTAATATAATCGGCGATAAATATTATGAATATTAAAAAAATCATATGATATTAAAAAGAAAATTATCCTTTGATAATTTTATAATTATTTATTAAATCATAGTATAATTTAATTCATTAAATTTATAATTAATTTAGTAATTAAATAATATTAATTATTTAAAAATCGTAATTTATTTTATAAAATTATTTAAATATAAAAATTATCGTAATTAAATTTTCGATATAAAAAATATATAATAATGTAAATAAAAGCCCGATAATAATTCTAAGTAATACGGATAATAAAATTTAATAATAATATTAAAAATATTATTATTTTTAATTTTAAAATTATAAAAATTATTTAATAAATATTTAATATTATTTTTATTAAATATTATTTTATTTTTAATTAATTATATTTATTTATTAATTATTAAATTATTTTTAATATTTTTAATTTAAATATTTTATTATAATGAGTTTTTTTATTTGTACCCCTAAAAATTTTTATTAGGAGTTTATTTGCATTTATATATATTTTTAAATCGGAAGCGATAAAGTTTCATTTCTATCTAAGAGTTTTATAACTTAATAATTTTATAAAATCGATTTGCATTTTTATATAATTAATATTAATTAATAATTATTTCGATTGCGATTTAAATAAATTAAATTACATTATCATATGATTTTTCCTTGGAAAGTGGTATTAAATTCAAAGATTTTCAAGAAAAAATCATCATATGATTACGTTTTTAGAGATATAGCTTTATTATATATTTAATAATTTAACATATATAACTCCTTATAAGAAATTATCTAAATTTATAAAAAATCCTTATTAAATATTTCATTTTAATATTTTTTAAATAATATTATTTTTAAATTTATATAAAAAATATTAATAAAATTATTAAGGTTTATATATTAAGTATATTAGTAAATAAAATATATTATATAATTAAATATCACGCTAGAATTTTACATTTAGATATAATTTTACACCTAGATATTATATAAAAGTATAACTTAATCCATTTAAATTGCAATTAAATTAGCAATTAAATAATCCTAATTATCTAAAATTTAAAACCGATTTTATAAAATTATTAGATTGTAAATATGGTTATATATAGTAACTTAATATGAGGTTTTATCGCTTTTAATTTTAAAATATATATAAATGCAAATAAGCCCCCGATAAGAATTTTTAGGGGTGCGAATAGGAAAACTCATTATAATTATATTTTTATAATATAAATTAAAAAAATATATATTAAAAAAATATTTATTAAAAAAAATTATTAATTAAAAATATTAATATTAATAAAAATTATAAAATATTAAAATATTAAATTAAAAAATTATAAGAAATTTAAATTATTAATAATTAAGCGGATTACGTAAAAGCTTTATATATTAAAATTAATTATGTAAATATATAAAAATTATATTTAAAATTATTATTAAAATTTAATAAAAATATTAATTTTTTATTATTAAAAAAATATATATTAAATTTTAATAATAATTTTAAATATAATTTTTATATATTTATATAATTAATTTAATATATAAAATTTCCATATAATTCATTTAATTATAATAATTTAAATTTATTATAATTTTTAATTTTAATATTTTAATATTTTATAATTAAATTATTATTTAAATTTTTATTTTATTATATTTTTAGATAAAAATATTATGGGAATTTTTATTAAAATAATTATTATTAATTAAAATAAAATTTTTTTTTCTTTAAATTTTAATTTAAATTTAATTAAAATTAAAAAAAAAAAATATCTCGGATTTTTCGAAAAATTTAAAATTTAATAATTAGTAAATATATACGTAATTATTATTTTTAATAATTTAATTTTATTTTAAATTATTTTTTTAAATAATTTATTTCAAAAATATAACGATTTTTTTTAAAAAAAAAACATATGATATTCCAAAAGATTTTTATATAATATATTAATTTTAAATTATTTTAATATATTTCAAATTAATATTTTAAACTATTAAAATAAAAACATTAAGATTAAAATTAAATAAATTATTATAAAATATATGTATTTCTTTTTAATTAAAATTTAATAAATTTAATAATAATATTAAAATATTTATTTTATTTAAAAAAAATATTAATATTTTTAATTTATATTAGCGATTTTATTATATTTTTTATAAAAATATAAAAGCAATAGATTTTATTTTAAACTTATTTAAAAAAAATAAATATTATTAAAAATATTTTATTAAATTAAATTACATTTTATTTTAATTTAATTTTTATCGTTTAATATAATAATAAATTTTAAATCGTTATAAATATACGTTAAATTAATATTATATTTATTTTTAATATTTATTTTTTATTATAATAAAATAATATATTAAATTTAATATATAAATATTTTTAAAAACTTTTTCTAATAAAATATAAAATAAATAAATTAATAAAAAATAATATTTATTATATTTTATAAAAATTATAAATAAATAATTATTAATAATATAAAATTAATTATAATCCTAAGATTTCTTTAATATTATATAAAAAAAATTTTTAATTTTTACTTTTAATAATTTATTTTAATATATATTAATAATATTATTATATTTAATTAAAATATTAATATTTTTATATTTTTATTTAAATATCATTTTATATAATTTAATTTTTAAACGTTAAACCATTATATTTTTAAATTTAATTTTAATATAATATAAAAAAAAATTAATATTATTCATTATTTTTAAATTTTAATTTTATAAAATTTTAATTATAATTTAAATTTTATTAAATACCATTATAAATTTATTTTATATTATTTTATAATAATAATGCCCTTTGAAAAAATTAAAATATTAAATTATAAAAATAATCTAAAGAAAAATCTTTAATATTTATTTTACGTTAAAAAAATCTTATTATTATTTTTATTTTTTTCGCTTTTAAAATCCATTTTCGTAATAAATATTATTAAATATAAAAAAAAAATATAATATTAAAAATAATTATAAATTAACGTTAAATAAATTTAAAAAATATTTAAAAATAAATTATATTAAATAATTAAATTAATTTTCTTTAATTATAAAAAACTTTTCATTTTTTATATAAATAATAATAAAAAAAATTATAATATAAAATTATATTAAATTTAAAATAAATAATTATATCTTATTTTTTTTATTTTAAAAATTTTAATTAAATATTAAAAATATTATTAATTTATTAAATTTAAAATTAATATTTTTATTTAAATTTTATAATTATTTTTATATATTTTAAATTATAATAAAATTTATATTTTTATAAATTATATTATTATTAGAAATATTTTTAAAAAAAATAATACGTTTAAAAATTAATAATAATTAATTAATTAATATTTATTTTTTAATCATTATAAAAATCAAATTAAAATTCTATATTATTTTAAAAAAAAATATATAAATGTAAATGTATTTTTATAAATGTATTTTTTCCCATTAAATATTTCTAAAAAAAATATTATAATTATAAAAATTTTTTTAATTTAAATTAAAAAAATTATAATTATAAAATAAATTATTATTAATATAAATATTATAAATATTAATTTATTATTTTAAAAAAATAATATTATTTTTATTATTATTTTATTAATTTTATATTTTTTTATTATTAATATTATTCCCCTTTTAATATTTTAAATATATAATAATTAACATTTTTATTCATTTATTATAAAAAAAAAAATAAAAATAAATATAATTTTTCTTAATTTAAATACCAAAATTTTTCTAAATAAATTTAAAAATTAAATCATTATAAAATTATAAATATCATTTAAATTTAAATAAAAAATAATAAATAATATAATTATAAATAAAATTTTCAAAATAATTTACTTAAAATTTAAAATTTAAATCCTTATTAATAAATTTTCAAATAATTTCTATAATTTTATCCTTAATATACATATAAAATTTTTATATTTTTTTAATAAAAATAAAAAATACCTATATATTCCATAAAAAATATATTATCATTTTTTTTAAATTATATATAATAATTAAATATATACTAATATTTTTAAAATATATAATTTTTTTAAAAATTTAATTTTTATTTTATTATTAAAAAAACTTATTAAAAAATATATTTAATTTTATCCTTTTTATTACGTAATAAAACTAAATAATAAAAAAATCCCTAGTAAATTATTATTCATTTCATTTCTAAAATTTCCCTTTTATATTTTATATATAAATTTCATTATTAATTTATTAATGTTTTTATATAAATTTAACGTAATTTTAATTATTACATATAAATTATTTAAATTTAAAAAAAAAATTCTTAATATAATAAATTAAAATATTAAAAATTAAGTAAAAAAATTTTTTAAATTTATTTATCTAAATTAATAATTACTAGATATTTTTATTTTAAATTAAAATTTAAAATTTATATTTAAATTCTAATTTTATTTTTATAAAATAATTAATATTAATATTTAAATTACATTTATATATTATTTTAATATTAATAAATAAATTAAATTTATAATTAAATTAATTAAAATAATTTTATAAATATATTTTAAATTCAAATTTAATTAAAATTACTAACTTAAAATATTATTTTATATTATTATTATTATAAATATTTCGATCTATAAATCAATTAAATTAATCCTTTTTAAAATTATATATAAATATTTATTTGAATATTTTTTTATTTTATTATAAAATATAAAATATATTAATTTTATATTTATATAATTATATTATTATTAAAATATTTATAATATAATTAAATTTATTAAAATGAAAATAAAAATTTAATATAATATAAAATATTTTTTATTTAAAAATATTAATTTATATATTTATATTAAATTCGCTAAATTAATTTAAAAAAAATATTATCTAAGTAATTAAATTAAATTATTATTCAGGAAAATGAAATCATTTAAAATATTAAAAAAAATTTTATTATATAAATATAAATTTAAATTATTAAATTAATTATCTTAGAATTTTATTATATTTTTTTATTACTTAGAATTAATACCTAAAGATTTTTATAATTATATATAATTTAATATAAATTCCCTATTTATAGATAATTAAAAAAAATATATTATTAAAAAAATTTTAAATTTATAAATTAAAAATAAAATTAAATAATTTAAAATTAAATAGATAAATTTTGAAAAATTAATTTAAAAAAATAAAAAAACCTTATAATTTAATATATTATATTTATTCGAATAATTCAAAAAATAAAAGTAATTTGGAAATTATTACTAAAATTTATTTTAAATTCCCATTTAAATTCATTATTTTATTTTTTCTAATTCTTTTATTTTAATTATTAAATTATTTTTATTTTTATATTTTAATTATTTTTATTACCCTTTTTTAAAAAATAATTTTATTATTAAATATTAAGATTTTTTTCTTTTATTTATTTTATTTTTTTTAAAAATATTATTATTATTTTTTACTTTTAATTTTCTTTTTTTAATTAATAATAATAATTAATTTTTATTTAAATACTATTAAATATTAAAATTTCTTTTATTTTTTCATATTTAATTATTAATAAATACCGGGATTTACCATTTTTTTTTTCTAAATATTATTAAGTATTAGAATTAAATATTTTTTTTTTTTTTTTTCTTTTAAATTTATTTTGGTTAATTATATTTTTTTTTTTTAATTTTAAAATACCTTATTAATTTATAAAAAATTTACTTAAAAATATTATTAAATTTAAATATCCTAAGATATTTTTAAATAAAATTATTAATTTTATTAATGATTTTAAAAATTTAATTATAATTTGTTATATTAAAATTAATATTTAAGATATAAATTTATTAATAATTATATTTATAAAGTAAATTTACTTTATAATTTAAATTGAAAAATAAATACCTAAAAAAATATTTTTATTTATTTAATAATAAATTATTAAATATTTTTTTTATAATTAAAAATCTAGTTTTTACATTATAAAATAATTATATTATATTATAATTATTAATTATAAAAGCGTTAAAAAAATAACCTTAGCATTTTATAAAACCTTAGTTTTATATATATAAAAAAATATTTATAATAATTTCATATTTAATTTTAAAAAAAAATATAATATTTATTTATATTAATTTAATTAATTTAATATTATAAATATTAAATTTTTAATTTAAAAAAAAATTAAATATAAATCTAATAAAATTAAATTAAAAGATAAAAGCTCTAAGTAAAAATTTAATAATAAAAATAATAAATTTAATGATAAAAAAACTAATTATAAAAATTTTAATTATAATAAGATTTTTCTTAGTAATTTATTTTTTACATTGCTTTTTAATAATTTATTTTTTATATTAAAAGATATAAAAATAATAAAATATAAAATAAATAATAATATTAAAATATTTAATTTTATTATTAATTATATTTCGTAATATTTTAATATATTAAATAAATAATTTAAAATAAATATTTTAATACTTTTTAATTTTATTAATAATTTAAATTATATCATTTAAATTTAAATTATATTTTTATAATAATCGCTTTTATAATTTAATTTAATTTAAATTTTATAATAATATTAATTATAAATTTTTATATAATTATTTATTTTTATATTATAAAATTTAATTTAAATTATATAATAATAATAATTATAATTTTTATCGTAATTTTAAATATTAAATTATTAATATTTTTTATATCCGATGCCTTAGCGTTTTTTTATATTTATATTATTTTTTATTAATAACATAATTGCTATTCTTTTATATTTTAATTAAAATATATTTTTAAATTTATTTAGATTAAATCTTAGTTTTTTTCATTTATTTTATTATATATATTATTTATATTTATATAAATTTTTATAATCATTATATTTATATTTTATATATTATAATTATATAATATAATTATTTTTTTTTTTTTTTTTTAAAATATTATTAATAATTTTATTAATATTAAAATTAATAAAATTAAAATCTTTAATTTTTAATTTTAAAATTTAAAAATAATTTAAATTTTATAAATATTTAATATTATAATGTTTTTATAAAATTAAAATAATTTATATTTTATTTTCTAAAAATTTCAAATATTTTTAATATTAAAATAATTTTTTTCTAAAATAAAAAATTTCTTTATAATACTTTTATAATTATAATAATTAACCCGATACTTTCACAAAATTAAAAAAAATATAAAATTTTATTATAATATTTTTTTAATATTAAAATATTTTACATTTTAATATTTAATTAATTTTTAATATATATAATTTATCGATATTTTTTTTTATATTAAAAAATAAAAATATACGATAAATTTTAATTAATACGTAAAAAAATAAAACTTTAATATTAAATAATTATAATTTAATAAATAAGAATTTATTATATTTAAAAAAAAATATATTATATGCATATAAAACCTTATCACATTACATAATAAAATTCTAAAAAATCCCATTTAATTTAACTTTTATATCCATTAATTAATAATATCTTTTTCATTTCTTTTCATTTCTTTCGTTCTTATTCTTAGTATTTTTCTTTATATGTTCGTGTATCTATAAGACATTACATGGTAGTTATAGCTTGACAGACAGGAGTCTGTCATGTCTGGAGGGGGGCATGTCACGTGCACGTGAAACCCCACCACACTACATAATAGGATTCTGGAGAATCCCACTTAGCTTAGCTTCTACATCCATTAATTGATGATGCCTCTTTCGTTTCTTTTCATTTCCTTCGTTCTTGTTCTTAGTATTTTTCCTTATATGTTCATGTGTCTGTAGGACACCACATACAACTACTGCTTGAGAAGGGCGCAGAACTTGATCCTAGGAATCACTATGGCCAAACGCCATTATCGATTGCAGCTGAGAATGGGCACTTACGTGTAGTACATATTCTTATCGAGAAGGGAGCAGAAATTGAATCGGAGGACGTCAAGGGTAAAACACCATTGAAATATGCGACTGAAGGTCGGAATTGGGATGTGGAGCACTTGCTTCGGGAGAAAGGCGCTCGTTACTAGGTTAGGTGTATGTATCAAAGATTTTTATAGACGACCACCTAGTTCTTTCGCATAGTTGGTCCAGTTATCCAAAAAATGGCACGGCAGATGTCGTCTGGACCAGAAGGAGGCCGATAATTTGCTTTAACAAGTAATTACCTATGTCAAAGAGACAACTGCTAGCTTTGTATGGAAGGGCGGTGCACTCACGGAAGAGCATTGGTCGCAACCCTGAGCGCTGCTCCGTGCAAATTTACTCCGTGTGCCTCTCCTTCTATATCTTCTATAGTCGGGGAATGTTGCAACGGTCTCTAGCCTAGCCCCCAACTTAAGTCATCATATGGCAATATAGCAGGGCAATACACAGGCGTACCTATGCGTAACTCCCCTCCGCCCAGCTAGTCCAGCTCAGATCCATAAAGCATAAAGGGAAAGGCGGTGAAGGGAAGTCAACATCTACTACATCCACACCTGATTGCAATGGCTCTCACTACTCTGCCTAGAAAGATCTCTGCTAGCCGGTTCCTTTCTCTAAGAGCGACCGGATGGGTATTCCAAATCAATGACCACATTGCGATCAAATATGCATATAGGCCGGGCTCTATCGCATTCGAGAACGAAATGTTTGATTTGTTTGAAAAACATACGGCCTGCCCCTATATTATCCAAAGTTTCTTACGTCTTCCAGACGCCAACTTTCTCGCCCTGATGAGCGGCGGGTCTCTCGATGCACGCCTCCGGTCAAATCAAATCCGCGAAAATCCCTTCGGCAAGGTCCTGAAAGTATCCAGGACGGAACCGCTCGCGTTGGTGAACCGATGGCTTCTGGAGCTTTGCCGGGCGGTCCTTTGGCTGGATTCTCTCGGCTATGTTCATGGAGATCTTCGCCCGAATAATCTGCTTCTCGACGGTAATGATCATTTAAAGTTAGGAGACTTCGACTGCGTTCAGAAGGTCGGCGAACCTTTTCAAGGGAATACAACACCTTGGGCTCGTATTTTAGGTGACGATGCGGAGAAGGAAGGGGGAAGGAGGGGTTCTTTTGGCATTACCGGACCCAGAACTGAGCAATTCGCGATCGGATCTAACCTTTACTGTATGGTGTATGGCATGGAGCCTTACGAGGATATGGACGACCAAGGTCCGCTATTCGTGAGATGGTTTCAGGATATGAAGTTTCCTCAACTGAACGAGAGTCGCTTGGACTCTATCATTGATCGATGCTGGAAAGGATATTACCAACAACTGGAAGATCTATTGAACGAAGTAGAATCTCTTTGGGATGGGAATGCACCGGAGTGTGCCTCGGCGGATGAGTTTGATTGCTACAAAGAGGAATGCCGGATTTTGGTTGATAATGGATTGCTAGTATGAATTACTTCTTTTCTACTTGTTCGGGGAATTATCTACGAGAACACTTTGTCTACCTAGGTAGGTATACTATCAGAATTCAAAAATTTTTAAACCTTTTACTGCCTCGAGTGGTACTAGACCCAGGACGTTTCTTTCGTGGCCGTGGCTCACGATGTAATGGACCGAACCGACTGCCACCTTGGTGACTGGTAACCAGATAAGCCTGCCACTGAGTTATACCTCCAATATGAACAGGCCTTAAGCACCGCGTGGTCAACTTCGACAGGTTCCTTATATGAGGCGGGCAGGAAGACTAGGACCTCACAACTCCCTTATAGTTCCGAATGAACCCCTTTTCAACAATATATATCAATGAGGTCATTTCACATTTACCGTAGGAGGACTTATAGCTGAGTATTCCTTGTCAAAATTCACATCGAGTCCTACGAAGCATCGTCGTCTTCGCTATAGAGTGGTGATTACCTACCTAACTAAACTAAGTACATATCCGAGGCCCGTCTGGTACAGGGAACGGGGTCGACTAATCAATTAGGTTAGAGCCCGTATATAGAAGACAATTCGGGTAAGAAGCCATCGAGAGGAGCCCGCGGGCTGCAATCCCCATGTTTATCCCGACGACGCCGAACCTACACATGGAACTGCCTCGTTTACATAATCCCCCTAATGCTCTAGGTTGAATGTATGGGTTCATCACGACTCAAACTATAGCTAAGTTGGAAAGAATTAAGCCCAAATTTCACCGATATCCTCTAGTCCACCTCTCGGATGTAACAGACCAACCCTACACACGTAGTCCAGGACGAGCCATCCAGACGGTAGCGCGTTTTTGCACTATGTGCGAGAGGCATAGCATGGCTCTGATCGATTATAAAAAGATTGAAGTGATAGAGTCGTTACCTGATATTTGATGTTGAGTTAAGAACCAGCGGTGTTCTCCTGTCATTTGTCTTGTTGTATACTATTGCTTGCGGACAATGGAACTTCTGTATAGCAACACATAGAATTAGCCAAGACATTAAGACTAAGATGAGATGGTGTAAAAATCCGTATGGTTGCCGTTCCCTCGATCCATGTATAGAACCACATTCCCTCTGTGATTTCCTAAGGCTAGAAGTTACCCTAGCCTAGGGGTCTCGCTCACGATAATCTCTAGCTCTTAGACGGAGAATTCGGTCCTCGATAATTGACCCCTCCATAGCTGATTTAAATTGTAAGGGGTTTATGGGAAGGGCTACATACCCAGAACCCAGATAGCTAACAGACAAGCCGTTGCCCCCCCTTTCTTCCCTTCGGTACTTGACTTACCTCCCTTAAGCCACCATCCCTGTCCCGAGGGCCACGACAACTAGACACGAGCTAAACCCACGTAGACAGGAGCACGTAGCATGATATATCGACGTCCAATTCCATGCAGCAAGTAACCCGCCGCAGCGGGAGAAAAGGGCGATACCTTCTAGTGCCGCTCATTCCAATAACCACGTCGTCGCGTGAAACTACCGCGCGGAATTCTATAACCAAAAGTTGAATGTTCGCGCGTAGTTCCTAAGGGAAGCTCTCGAAAGCTTCGTGTAGTGACATTTATTATATAACTAGTAAGGCGTCTATTCCACCTTTTCGAAACTGCCTTCCATTATTCGCATCCCATCAACACACTCATTTCTATCATATGCTCTATTCGCTCTTTTTTATCATAAAAAACATTCGTTCTTTTTTTTCTCTACCCCTCTATATCAAGATATAAAAGCACTTCAACGCCTCTATACTCCGTCTATTACAATTCATTAAGTCCTTGTGATCCCATCGATTCGAAGAATCACAATCAAAATGCTTGCTCTTTCGCTTCTGCTGCTCCCGCTTTGCGGTTTACCCGTCTCGGCTCGAGGCATCTACACCCGCGACTCTCTTCTGCAGTACAAGAGGCAGACGGCCACTTGTGAGTCGACGTACGGAGCTGGTTCGGAGCCGTGCGGTAGCGAGGACAGCGGCTTTTGCTTCAGCCCTAGTCAGGGCCAGGTACGTAAAACATATATCCTCTCACGATGCCACAAATGCTGACTTCCATTAGACATGCTGCGCGACGGACAGCGGATTTTGCGACGCGGGGAGGTATTGTGCGCCTGTGGCAGGCTTCTGCTGCCTGGAGGTAAGTTCTCAACCATCTCCGCCGGAAGATTAGGTCATATGCTCAACGGTGATCAGGGAGAGGATCTGGAAACGTGCGCCAAGAATGCCGGCTTTGAACTTCCGCTCTCAGCCTCGAGCGCGTCGGCGTCGGCGTCGGCGGCAGCGACAACAGCGATATCGACATTTATGACATCAGCAATGGCAACTACATCGACATCGGCTTCTCTGATGGCCCTTGGATCATCCGAAGTCGTAACCGTTTCTGGTCCTACCGAGACAGTGGTCCCTATCCTCAAGCAGTCGCCGGTGGCAACCATGACAGAAATACAAAATGTCACGTGCGGATTCGCTACCGTGTCCAACTCGATGACGACGCCTGCAGCCGCCATGCCATCTATAATGTCTGCCTCGCCGTTCCCTGTCATGACGATACCAACGACCCCGAACGTGCAGTCCGTGCCGACCGCGGTTTCGAACTCGAACGGAACATCCCCTACAACACACCCCCTTGTGGAGGTTTCTTTCGCCGTAAGGCGGACCTGCACTTCAATCGGGGTGACAAGAATGGTCGCGGTAATTGCTGCTTCGGTAATGTTTTGGTGAAATGAGGTATAAGTTCCGGGCAGGTTAGGGTGGAAAGACGTTCACATTGGATGGTAGTCGTCGGGGTCTCAATGGATATCCGGGCATTAATTAATGTCATCGTTATACAAAATGGTTGCGCAGTGTGCTGCAGGCTGTGGGAGCTATCAAAGGACCTGGTTATCCTAGTAGTTTGGGCAACCCTCTTGTGCGCGTTGAAAAGCGCCAGAGAAAAACTCTTGCATAGCAACATAATGGTAGAGGATTCCACCGAGTACAGCAAACTATTAACCGTGTTAACCATATTCAATCCAGTTGAGATTTTTCTTGTTACTTACGTGCCATAGGTTGTGAGCATTACCACAGTAGTCAAATGCTCCAGGGAACCAGCGCTCTGGTACTTTGCTTGCGTAAACGCAGGCCCCAGCGACATATACGGCAAGAGATTTTAACAGATTCGAGCCGGCATAGAATTCGAACGCCCAAGCCGGGCCACGGGTTAGGAGGATCTGGAATACGGGCATAAATCCAGTGGCTCCCAATCCTACAAAAAAGCCCACTCTCAACCACGCCATATCCTGGCCGTTAAACCTGGGATGCCACGGGAGGATGGTGCCGGCAATACCGAGGGCAGCAGTTGCCGTTATATACGTCCACCGACTGATTGGTTCGCAGTAAAAAGCGGTATACTCGGTTGTCATGATCGATGCTGCGATCAGTAACGATATACCGGTATAGTCGATGCAGGCGAAACGTTCCATCAAATTCTGATCCGCAACGCAGTTCATGGTGTGCCAAATGGTGCTGCAGACCAAACACTTGCAAGCTGCGAAGAAGAAAACGGCAGCGATGAACACGTCCATTTTGGTGTATAGGGAGAAGTTCGCCGACATCGGGTAGAAATAAAAGGCAATGGCTAACACCAGCATCAAGCCGAGGGCGTGAGACCAGATGTTGACCATTTCATTGGAAACGCCGAACATGGAGCGGACGCAGCCGAGCTTGGACTCGGAGAAGCGATAACCGCTTAGAATGTGGGGGTTGATCCTCCAGGGTACTGGCAACTCCTCATACTTGAGCAGTCCTTGCTCTCTAGCACGAGCAATGGCTTTCTGGATGTTTTCCTCGAGGTTTTCCTTAGCACGCCAAGCTCGCTCGATACCGTCGTCCATCACACTGCGAGTGCGCTCCAATCCTTCATTTACTACTCTTCGGCTTTCGCCCATCAAGCTTTCGGCGGCATCGGCAGCATTTGCTATCCCTTGATCGCGGAATTTCGTGGCTCGACTTTCAAAGTCGGTGAGCATGTCGTCGAGGAGCTCGACACCAACCCGGGCCTTCTCATTCATCGAGCCAGCCGCATCTAAGGCTTCGTGATACCTCGTGTCTAGGGTCTCGACCATGACCTGCAGCCGGCGGCGACCGGCACCGATGACCTCTTCCGAGACTTGCGAACATCGTTCTCGGACCGCTTGCAGGGTGGTAAAAGTCTTGTTGATACTCGCATCGACGTCAATCAACTCGCTGTAGTTCTCAAGATACTCAAGCCGTCTCTCTAGTTCTGACAGGAACAAGTCGACCTATCCCAGTTAGAACGTGGCTATGCGGAATCTGTCGGATTCATGGTAGGAACCTTGAGTAGCAAACCCTCTTCCCCGTCCATGATTTGCTGGACTACAGAATGGCGTCTCCGAGGCATGAAGGAGGAATGGCGTCTACGCTGTCGAGGTCTATTCTCTGGCTGAGCTGTGCTAGAACTTCGGGCGTCCAGCTGGTCCTGATGAGACCCGAAAGCGAAAGACGAGGTGCAAGACATGGTGAAAGAAAGAAACGAAATCCAACTCTCTAAGATAAGATAATTGAAGCAGGAAGTATAGCTGGTTGGTGCCAGCGGATAATAATGTACGTAGGGTTCGGACAAGGGACAAGTCTACGCAGTCAGAAGACCCTGCATGGACGAGTGGCACCTTAGCTGTTCAAATGGAACCAGTTAGAGAGTGAGAATGCACAATACCGGCCAAAGATTGGCCCTGGTGGTTGCTGTGATATGCAATGGTAAAGAAATTCTGGAAGCAAAGTGGCGGCGAAGTAGCATTCACATGTAGAGCATGGTCAATACCATTGGCTAGGCGGTCAAAACAGCGAACGGACACAGCGGGAGAGATAGATAAGATTGGATCTCGAGGGGCTGGCTGATCCCCATAGTCGATACCTAGTAGTCGGGCTACACGGTAAGTATTAGTTTGGAATGGTGACGTGCCTCATTATCCACCGCATCTTGGTCATCCAAAGTGTTTTTCTAATGGACTTGACTCGGGATATAGATATTGATGCAGCACACACGGCATTCCAGCGAACAAGAATATTACGGTATCATCGGAACGACTTCAAGCTCGCGAGTTTGTGCCGACAATGTTGTACAAGAGGAACGAGCTGAAAGTGCCCGAAGAGCCCCAACTTTTTCGAGGGGTGGCGGACATCAATAAAAGTGCGACCCAACCATTTTCTAAAGTCTACTCGTCAGCCAATCACGAGATTCCGCGGGGCGACCGATGGGGAGGTTAGTACCTAGGTAGATCGGGAAAACGGCGATAGGAATTTCCGGCTCGAGGTCTCTCTTACCTAAGCGCGAAGCTAAACAGCTAAACTCTTAGCTGGATTAACTTGATATGCATTTATGATTGGTCACCTCTCACAACAGCTCGGCATCGCAGGATACCTTAGGTACCTAGGTAGACAAAAACGTATTAATACATCCAGCCACGCCGGCCAACCCTACTTCAAGTTGCCACCACAAAATGACGATTGACGTGGAGATCGTGACCGACCCGAACCTCTCGACTGTACTGGACGCCTCACGCGATGCGCGTCTCCAAGCACTGAGTCTAGTCGACCAGATCGCCGCCGTCGCCCCCGGCGACACCGCTTCCCCGGAAGTCCAGCAGGAGACCTCCAAGCAGCAGAAGCGCCTGATCACCAACCTAGCGCAACTCCGCGGCCTCCACCGGGCAGCCTACTTCGGCGCCCGCCAGACGAAATCGACGACGTCCGAAGCGCGGCAGGAGGTCGACCGTCTGCACCTGCAGCTTCAAAACCTGTACTACCAGCAACGACATCTGCAAGGCGAGATCAAGGCCTGCGAGTCCTACGAGTCAGTGCCCGGCGACGAAGCTTTTACTACTACTGTCAACAACAACAGCGTCTCTGCCATACCCAGACTAGTGTCTGCACCGACCCAGACCCCTCAGACAAGCGTCAAGAAGCCTCTCCAGAAGACAAGCTTTGTATTCTCGACGATCCATGGGATCCGACAGAACTACACCGTGCCCGCTGCCACCCTCGCGCAAGAGCTAATAGAACTCAGCCACACGTACCAGCAGCTACCGCTGATCCCGCTCGAGGAATTCCTCGCCGCGAAGCCCGAGCACGCCGACGACGACGAGAACGCCCTGACGATCGCGCGGATCGAGCACGAGCGCGGCGAGCGCGAGGCGCTAGAGCAAAAGCGCATGGAGCTGCTGAAGCGGAAGCAGAAGCTCATCGCCGACAACAAGAAGCGGAAGGACGACCTGGCGAACCTCGACAAGGAGCTCGAGAAGTTTATCGACGTGCGTTGGTCCCCGGATGGTTGTTTGGGGAGTGGTGTTGCTTACGTGCGAATAGGCTGCGAAACCGATTCAGAAGCTCTTCGAGAAGAACGTTTAATTTACCGAGTGTTCTACGAAGTTCTGAGGTGGGCTGGCTCGTAAAGCCCTTACTGATGAATCTAGCCGTTGAGTCTAGGTGACTGAAATAGGCATGGGGTGAGCGGTCAAGTCACTCTTGTCTCAACGAGAAATGCTACGTTCTTATGCTCTGTCGACATAGAATAATAGTATTGTATTCGGAACGTCGCATACCTACCAACTGGAGGGATGTGAGTTTTATCACAACAAAGCCGAGGTGCAACGGCTTCATCCGCTGTCACAATAGGAGCGAGGAGTCACCCGACCTGCTCTGGAGAATGGATCGAGTTAGAAGCACATCTCGAGGGTCTTCTAGGCAGCTCCGTAGGTGGAGAATCTTCAATGAGGGCATCTGGTTATACCACGGCCTGGTGAAGGGCTGGACGTATGTCAAATTCGCCCTCGATCCATGCCTTCCCTTAGCCGCCGTCATGCGAACAGGCGAGGTATTGCGTGGCAGAAGCGGTTAGGCATTTGACGATATCCACCACGGAGTGCGAGAAAATCGGCGCGGAACGAGGATAACATAAGGGACTCTAACTCTCCACTCGATTCTTGAGGGATACTAGAACAATCAATGAATGCGAGATCATGAAGAAATACTTGTTACGACGCGATAGCATGTTCTGCCGGATGGTGACAGAGCCGTAGTATTTCCGTGCCTACTGATATCCTATGCCCTAGGTACGAAACCCCAAAAATAAGATCTAGAGACTAAGCTATGATACGATAGTGTGCTACGTATTACCCCATATATTCCTTAACCGAGTTGTCTGTAATATATCAGATTCCACGGCTAGCCATAATACGTAGGTACCTATAAGAACTATCGCGGAAACTATCGAGTTGAGGGGTCTGCTAGAGAAATCTACTAGAGATCGTGGGGTGAAAAATTACCTCCTCATAGACAGCTGAGCTGCTCAGCGGGGTTTGAGTCCGATATGACAGGATTTGAATGCGAGAAACGCGTCTAGATAGGTAATCTTAGCCCGCGCATAGACGCGTCTTCACAAAATGACGGGGTATCATGGCGACCCGCCGCCAAGCAAAGAAGCACGTATTTCGATAAGCCTTGCCCAGGACGCCTAATGTAACAGATGTATGGGGTCTATGAGGGTCAGGAGAGTTGGATATTCATTCGCCTTGTCAAGGGCCTGGCCTGGCCTAGATCCCGAACCTGTCTAAGATCTCCAGGCACATCTCGCGAAAAAGGGGAAAAAAAAAGGGTTCGGGGTCCTGGAGGTCCTTATGGATATAATGGACATGGACAACGGGTCAATGAAATAAGAAAGTTGTCCCATCTTATACGCGGATACCTAGCCTTTCCTAGCTAACCCAGCGGGCCCCCTTATTAAACATTAAGCGACGGATATGTGAGTGGTGTTCAAGTAACGCAGCAAGAAAAAGAAAAGAATAAAAAAGAAAAAAAAAAAGTCCCCGTACGAACGAGCCCGTATTGGGCGTGTGCGTTTGCCAGAAACGAGACAAGCTCGAAAAGCTCGCTGGCGGTAGCCCCCGTAAAAGGATCAGAATTTTTTTCAGCATGTTTTATTTTATTTTAATCTTTAGGTATTATTTAGGTGACGGATCCAGATCAACTGTGGGCCAGTAATCTCGACTGACAAATAAACGTGGGGTTTCGGTTCCGTGACAGCCAATCAGAACAGGCCGAGCCGCATGTTTAAATTAGTTCGCGCCGATGCCCAGCTCCCAAACGAAAGCATGGTAGACCGGGGGTCATGTGCCCATCATGTACTATGTAGCTAGCATTCTCCATCATCACTGGAGCTGTGGGCAATTTGTACCTTACTGTACTACGTGATACAGCGTTCTTTTGTATCGGCGGCCTCCACAGGTCCTGCATGCGTCTTGCGTATCATCCTGTGTATGATGGGCTTCTCGAGGATTGCTGCGAATTATGAAGAATAGTCCGATTTTATGCCATATGCAAAGGAGGATCATTGTGATCATCAGCAAGGGACATCCCGAAGCCCGTTTCAAGATGGAAAATGGGGGCCTATCGGTTTGAGAGGCGGGTTTTCGTGAATTCGCAAAATAACGAATGGGCGGTGTTAAGGGGGTTCTGCTTCTGGCAATTTGGCCTCAAACCGTACAATTCTGTTCGCGAGCGGGCAGTTGGGCGAGGGGTAAAATAACCCGCCGTAAGCTTGGAGCAATTGAAGCAGCTGGAGCACTGCAATGCATCAATTTTGGCTCCGACTACACTGTGCGGCCGGGCCTTTAGATGGGGTTTGGAGTCCAGGCCATTTTGGTACCGAAATACGAAAATCTCGGTACATTTACATCGCAATACCACACACCTATGTAGGTAGCGATGGTACGCTGCGTCGGCAAAGATGAAATAAAAAGAGAAAATAAACTTGCAATTAACCGAGTTATCGTGGGGTTTTTCTTGGTGTGTCTTAGGCGCATATGACGTTCACTTACTGTACGAGGCTCATCAGATAAAAAGAGTAATAAATCCAAGCCAACATGGAAACGTGGCATGACGACGCCAATGGGCAACATGGGCAGATAAATCTCATATCTCACTAGAGGCTCTCTCTCCTTGTCACCCGCAATCCTGGAGTGTGCTACCCTATTGCCCACAAGCGAGACCGATGACGAGGGATGGGGTGGACGACTTGGTTGGCAGTGCGTGGCTAAACAAGGAAACAAGCCACCGTGGCCCATGCATGCGGCACATGTATACTATGTATGGTACTATGTATGCACGAGTGATGTCGAGCTGCAGGAAGGATAGCTTCTAGCAGCACAAGCCTAGTAAGCCTAGCAAGCCTAGCAAGCCTAGCAAGCCTACTCGTGCTATGCCCCACTTATAGTGGTAGTCGTCCCTCCCCCTAGCCTATTAGCTAGTGCTTTGCAATAAATTAACCATTTTAGTAAATTAATTAAAATTACTAGTATATAATAATAAATTTTTATTTTTAAATTAAATTTAAATGATTTTAAATCGAAAAAAAAATATTATATAAATAAATTATTTTTAAATTAATTTATATTAAATTAAATATTATAATTATAAAAATTAATTTAAAATTTAAAATATAATATAATAAATTTAATTTTTTTTTTAAAAATAAAATATCGAAATTAAGATAAAATTAATAAAAATAAAAGTTTTTAATCTTAGAAAAAGAAAAAATATAATTTTAAAAATATAATAAAAATAATTATAATTTTTTTAAATTATTAAAAAAATTTATTATTTTAATATAATAAATTATATTTGAAATTTCGTATATTTTTAAAGGTATTTTAATTAGGTTTTTTTAAATTTAATTAGCTAATAAATATATAAATATAGTTATTTTTTAAACTAATATATTTTAATAAAAAAATATAATAAAAATATAAAAAAAATTTTAAAATTATTTTATTAAATTTTTAAATAATAAAATAATTTTTTTAAATTTAAATAACTTATAATTAATTAATATATTAAAAATCGATTAATAATTAATTTTAATATATATTTTATTACATATAATTTTAATTAATTTACCAAAATGGTTGATTTATTACAAAGCACCAGCTAATAGGCTGGGGGGAGGGACGACTACCACTATAAGTGGGGCATAGCACGAGTACTCTACCGGTGCCGTATTAGCGCGCTCGAGTATACTTGCAGCTGTTAGACTTCTGATGCTAATATCTTGCGATCTTGCCTTGGCCCTTGCTTTTTGGCGAACACCTAAATTTGGCGCAGTATCTAATGCTTTCTGATTCGTGCCCGTAAAGACTTGTTAGCCTCGAGCGACTCCATCGTCGTAGTAGCGGTGTTCCCACATCGGTACTAGATATGTTACGATTGCATGTGAAGGATCAGACATCAGACAGGGAGTCGTTTTCTGCGTACTTGAGATGCAGTACGGCATGAATCTGATCAACCCAGCTGACAGGCGGTGTCCTTTTTGAAAACGAGTTGTGATACCATTGCCAGAATCGTGAATAGTTCAGAAGCTGGGATTGGAAGGTTGTTCAATGGCATTTATGTAGCACGTTTGGAAGCGGTATAGTGAGTATACTACGCAGAGTCAGATGGTGACGAAACCAGGGAGGATGTGCACACCATCTAGCCTGCCCAAGAACCCGATGCTAGGTGCATGCATGGTCCTCGGCAAGATAATCAGATGCGTAGACTGTTATCCCATCTCCAATCTCATCCCACTTCAGTGGTCGACCACTCACGGTAAGTAGACAGATGTATTGCATGTGCGACTGTAACCTTGAGGTGGGTGGTTTTGAGGGGTAGTTTAAACTCGATGGCGATAGTAGATAGTGTGTAGTATATAGTAGAAAAGGGAGCTTGGAGGTTTGGAGTAATGGATCATAGATTCACCATCGCAATGGTTTACAATACCAATATCTGCCTTTGGTCAGTGCCGAGAAATGCCACATCAAAGTTCTACGTCGCCTTCTCGAAGATCAAGGGCTTGAAGATCAAAGAGGCTGAGATGATGACAGGAATGACTGACTGCGATGACTGGCGTAGAATCCATCATCAGCCTTGGGTTTGGGGGCTGTGAGCGCATGCAATATGCAGCATGCTTCCCACGTACCAGTGTACCAGTCGTATTGATTTACGGTAATACGGGTGCCTGTTTCCGCAGAAAACGCTTGTACTGTACATGTCAGAGGTCAGACAAAGCCCGGTGACAATAATAGAAAGCTAAAGTCGTGGCTTTTGGAGGCGCACTTCGCCCAGCAGCGCTGTGCTTCACACTGCTTGAAACCTCGCAGTACTAACACCACCTTGCGGACATGATGTAATTTACGTCCTGGAGGATAAAGAAGGTTTTCCGATGTTTCGGTTGTAGAAATCTGCCGGTCACCCGTCAAGTAAGGTCGGAGGTACGCCGCAGAAACTCAGGTGTTTAGAAAGTTAAATGTGCCTCGTACCCTAAACCTTACTGGGTAGAACCTTTTAACTTAGCAGCGTGTGCCATTAGAGGGCACTAGGTTAGTTGGCTCCAGGTGTTTTGGGTTGAGTCTTGGTTTGTATGAATCGAGTAGTCCAGTGGTAAAGTGGTAGCCTAGAATTGGCCCTGGTCGAGCTGGGTGTTCCCATGGGGAAGAGAGTTTCCAGATTGTCAGGAACGCTCCGTGCACCAACGAGCCCTGACCGACCCCTAAGACTCCCGTCGAGTCTTGATCGAATGTCTTTTGTTTCCTTGTTCCCCTTACTGGCTACTAGGTAGGCACAGGTAAGTGGTGATAAAGATGTTGCTTTGAGCCTTCCCCCTGAATTGGAGTTTGCATACCTCGTTCTTCGGGATATCATGCTTTTACAAGATGCATATTCATTGGACTTCAAGTGCCTCATATTGTACTATATGTGCATGTGTGCTGTACATTAGGTAGTATGCGGTGTGCATATGTGGGCACTGCATCAGTACCCAAATACGGTAACAAGGACCTCAATATTCGATTCACTGAGTCCCTTTGTTAGCGCTTTTCCTTCGGCGAATCGAATATTATTCGCAATACTGGGGTTCATTGGCAAATTAATTGCTTGTCGCGCGAACAAACAACCTCCTGTAAAATTATCGTTTATGTGACTTGCATTAGAGAGATCGCTAACAATTTGACCACCCCGTTAGGCTTACAGCCTGGAGGCTATACTTACCGGAGGAAGTAAGTACTGTACATCTGATGCCCACCTGAGGTGCTGTGTAGGCCAAAGTACCTAGCGCAGTTCGCCCAGTTACCGTCCAACTAGCGGCGCTAGGCACTACTAGGCCGTCTGGGCCCATGCTTGCAGGCCTGCAGTTGAAATCTGGGCTGCTGGGAATTGGAACCCTTCCCGTCATCAGAACTACCAGGTACTGTCCACTGTCCACTTTGGGGCGCAGAATCCCTACCCTCTAATTTCTCGTCGTACTAAACAAGGCTCCCCTTTTCCCTAATTGTTATTACCTTCGTGAGGTTCAACCTAGTAATTTTCCCAAGCTCCCTCCCGTTTTCTTGTCCAATTACTGGATTTTTCTCCTTTCCCTTTTCTTCTTCTTCACCCCCAGTATTACCACCCCAAGAGAGGAGCATTCAACCAGGTCTTGTGCAGTAGTGCACGAACTTCTCGCGTTCTATCTAGAGCGTCCCAGCCCCCCCTCTCTTCCTCCCCCTTCCCACCCAGAGTCAGTCCTTGTGTTATCTTTTTCCGACCTCACTACTACGGTCCTCCCTTTTCTCTTTCCTTCCTTTTTCCTCGTTGCTCTTACGGCGCCTCACCCTCACTCCTTATTGCCGTCGACATCGAACCAAGCACCCGTCGCATTGGCCTCACACCTATCAATCTAGAGGACTCAATCCATTCGTCGCCAACATGTCGTCTCTCTTCGCGTGGTGCTCGAGGAGAGCTGGAGGGCTGGCCATGATCACAACCATAGCCCTCAGCTACTGGGTCATTTCCAAGGAAGCAACTACGTCACAGTATGACTACAAGTATATGTCACAGGATTCCCTCAGCAGGCCGTCGCACTCAATATCGACATCGACATCGGAGGGAGCTGGTGTATGGACCGTCATTTTCGCCTACTACTGTCTACTGATCCACATTTTGGTTTTCGCCTTCCCGATGCGGTCGTGCTGGGCCATGGTCGACATTACCAGTGGCATGAAGAAAGCTGCACGAAGCAAGTCGCTTAAGGATTTCAAGCTGTCCCACCGTCGTCGCGGCTCGTCCACCTCTCTCTCGAGCTCCGAGACTTTGACCTCGTCCAAGGAAGATTCCCTACCGTCCTCTGCCACCACCAGCGAAGCTGGCGACATCGAGTCCGAACTCTACACCGATGGCGACATCGAACCCGATCGTATCATTCACGCTATCGTTATACCTAATTACAAGGAGGAAGTCGACAGTCTGCGAGAAACTCTCGACGTCCTTGCTTCGCATTCCCAAGCCCGCTATTGCTACGACGTAAGTAATTTTGCAATTGGTGCTCAAAACGTGTAGAAATCAAGGTTGCCTACCTCTCTTGGGTGGAGGAGTGGCGCAGTCTCCTTTTTCTGACGTTGCGCTCGAAGATCGTCATCCTGCAGCTGCTAATATCTGATTCGCAGATCTACCTTGCAATGGAGCAACGCGAACACAACGTCGAACTCAAGGCTATGAATCTCATTCAGGAATTTGTTAAGAAGTTTCGCTCGATTGATTTCACTCTGCACCCATCTGACATTCCCGGAGAGTCTCCTGGAAAAGGTAGCAATGTTGCGTGGGCCGCGCGCAAGCTCAGCGAGAGATATTCTTTGACCCAGAGGAAGGATGTGGTTATTACTGGAATCGATGGTACGTGCGCATCTTTGCCCCCTTCTACTTGAAGTGGTAGTGGGACTTTCGCAGATCCGCCCCTTAAGAAACATGGAGCTAACATGTCCTACCACAGCCGACAGCCACCTTTCGTCCAATTACTTCACCCTGCTTACTAACATGCACGTCTCCAACCCTGATACCAGAAGTACCACGATGTACGCTGCGCCCATCATCTTCGATCGCAATGCCCACGCCGTTCCTGCCCTCGTCAGAGTAGCTGATGTCATGTGGGCTTCCGCTGGTCTCTCGGGTCTCTACCGTGGCTCGACTATTTCTCCTCCTACATCCGTCTATTCTGTGCCCCTGGAACTAGCCGACAGAGTTGGTGGTTGGGATTGCGACCCCGAGGCTATTGGCGAGGACCTACACATGTTCCTCAAGTGTTTCTTTGCGCTTAACGGACACTTGACTGTGAGAACCATCATGAGCCCCGTCAGCCAGAGCAATGTCAAGGGTGATGGTGGCAAGGGTGTCCAAGGAGTGTACAACGACGTGAAAGCCCGCTACAAGCAGGGCCTGCGACACATGTGGGGAGCTCTGGACAGCGGCTATGCTCTTAGGAAATTTGTAGAGCTCTGGCAAGAGCGAAAGCACACCGCCAGGGCTTTCCGTCCGCTCCACGTTACCCTGTAAGTCTATCCGCACGAATTGCAGTTCGAGGCAGCTAGCTAACCAACAATAGTAACAACCCTACCGATTCGTACATCACGCAGACCCAGCTTGACATCAACCCGGAACAAACTCTCGAGAGCGCCATATTCTCCGATGTCACTTCAGATACCCTCAAGGAGCCCGATTGGCAGCGAATCGTCATCCTCTTCCACCGTCTCTTCGAAGCGCATTTCCTGCCGCTTCAGATGACTATCCTCATCATCAGCTCGACCCTATTCGTGTGGGTGACCGATGGCCATGCGGACACCCACCAATTATCTTGGATCTGGACCGTTTGCAATGTCTTGAGAACTGCCGGCTTTATGGAGGTCGCACTCTTGCTTTTCCTGTACGAGCGATTCCACAAGATCTGCGTTACTACGCGGGAGAGGGAGATGCACGAAGCCGGTCTCGCCAAGGGAATGTGCTTCTCACACCGCAACGTCAAGAAGAACTTTGTCGACTACATGCTGGTACCGCTCGTCGCGCCACTATTCGGCTCCATCCCGACCGCACAAGCACAGGTCATGCACTTTTTTACGCTCGATCTCGTATACACAGTCAGCAAAAAGGTTACTCGGCAAAGGGCGAAATCCATGCTTGCGAATGTTTTGCCGTAACGGCAGAGCTGTTGTATGACTTTTTAGTAATATTCGTCCGAACCGGCTGTTGGAGTTGTGTTCGTTGCGCGCTTTTCGTTCGATTCTCCACCGACTCGTCGGAGACCAAACGAAGCGACCATTCCGAGATTTTGTTTTTATTCAACAATAGCTCCGAGGAGCGTGTGTAAATAGAGGAAATGATGTTGATATGCATGGCATCGGCATCGGCATTGGCATTCTAGATACGGGGGTTACTTTTTTTTTCTGGCCTCACGGAGTTCTAGGAGCAAATCGCAGGAATGAGGAAAAGAAATCATCCTGCCGGCATTCGTTTACGCGGCAAAAAGAGGACAAGCCGAGAGAGAGCATTCCAGCTCAAGCAGTCAGACTTGGACTTCGACGGGGGGACGTCGAAGGACGTCGAATGTCCGATTTGGGGGCGCGGGCTAGCCCAAGCGAGGACGACAAGAGAAGCAGGCGGGGTTCAACGTTGGAGAGAAGCCCCCAACCTAATACGCAAAACCTAGCCCGTTAATATCTAATAATGTTGTACATAGAGAGAAGAGCAGAAACCCCTCGGAAAGGGGGGTTGAGAGAGAAAGACTAGAAAGCCGTGAGCAAGATCCCCGACTGCTCGAGAATTAGTTGTCAAGCAGTCCTCTTGAAGCTTACAACAATAAATGATAAATCGTATGCTCTATAATTCGGGGAGAAACTGGCTGGTGTGATAAGAATTCAAATGCGCAATTCACTTAAGTCCTCTTTTTGGTCTTATTGGTCGAGATCCGGTGTAATTCAACAACTTGGAAGTAAACGGACCTCTTTCAGAGCTAAATAACCAATGACCTTAGGTACTATGTGATAGGTCAAACTCCGACATACATTCCACGGTACGGCTCGTCGCGAACCGAATCAGACCTACGGATTATATCTTGATACATGCATGAAAAGTGCATTTAGAAGGTGGCTCTGTCTGCCGCGTACGCGTTTCAATATTCAGGTTACCCGGCTTCCAAGCTCCAAAGCTCCGAGACAGGTCGGAGTTGACACAGCGTGGCCGACCAATCGTATTACACCGTTCCTGAAGCCCTTCGGCCGCCTTTTCGTCCGCGGGTTTTCGGACAAGCCATCGAGGACCACGGATCCCAATTCCCGTCCGCTCGAGGTCGGCGGATAGTGCGAGGGTTTTCGCATGATGTAGGAATCTTGGCGTTTGCCTGCGTAACCTGCGAACCTATCTGCGGGCGCGGCTGAAGGGATGGAGGATGGAAGAGTAAACGGGTGACGGAGAAGAGAGGAGGTTTTGGGTACAAATACGAACGGTCTGCCTCGATGAGTTGACGATTTGATCTTCTTGACTCAAGTTGCAATTTGAATCCTTATTCTATTATCTATTTCTATCTATATACCTAGCTTCCAAAACTAGAACCTGCAGTTTCAATCAAGCAGAATGGCCGCCGCAAACAGCTCCGCGAACAAGCCCACGGTGAGGGTCGGTGTCTTCGTCTCAGAGAAATGTCAACTTCTCGACATCGCCAGCGTCGATGTCATGGGTAGCATGGGCCACGACTGGTGAGTACGAAAATTTTCTCCTTCTAGGAGGCGCGAATGCTAACGTGAGATTTGCAGTATGTGTTCACTTTTTCCCTTTTTAGACTGTTCATTCAAGAAAGAGCTTGCTCGCTCGTCCTTTTCCTTCGAGTGAAGTTTTCAAAGTTAAAAAAAAAAAAAAAAAAAAAAAAAATTCTTAACACGCTCGAGCAGATTTCACCCTGATCTCGTCGGCGGTCCCCCAAGCCGTCATAGACCTGGCGCCGCACGTCGAGATCCACTACATCGGATCCGTGCCGGCGGGCGAGCCCATCAAGGTGACGTCGAACGAGTCGATCGTGGCGACGAACCACTACGGCGACGCCGAGGTGGCGCCCGGAAAACTCGACATCCTGCACATACCCGGGCCGGACCCGTTCAACCCGTTCGACGCGGGCGTCGTCGACTGGCTGCGGCGGCACGGCAACACGCCGGGCGTTGATATTCTGAGCGTGTGCTCGGGCATCCTGCTGTGCGGCGAGGCCGGGTTGCTCGAGGGGAGGAGGGCGTGCGGGCCCAGGGGCCTACAGGATATGATCCGGGGGAAGGGGTACGGCGAAAAGGAGCTCGTCGGGCATAAGTATCGGTGGATTCAGGATGGGAATATTTGGTCGAGCGGTAGGGTTGCCTTGAACTCCCTTACTTCTCCTATCTTCTATCTTTCCTCTTTTTTTTTTTTTTTCTCCCGTCTTACTATTATTTGGTTCTCATTGCGATTTCATCGCTAACTCTAGTGATTCCAAATCAAAAGGCGGCGTGACCAACGGCAACGACTTAGTAGCGGCGTACTGCCGGGCATCGCGTCACTTCCCGACCCCCCTCGTGGAGATCGTCTGCGAGATGGTCGAGGTGGGCGATCGGGCGCAGTCCTACGAAACAGGTCAGTCCATGTTTACTTTTTGCTATGATGTACAACGCGTTGCCGAGCTTGGCTGACGGGTCTGAACGTCGTCGGGTCGCAAGTAGATATGACGTGGCCGGAGAAGCTTGCGAAGCTTGCGGCCGAGGTTTCAGTGTGAGGAGGTTGCCGCCTTCGATAGGAATGGCAACGCATGTGTGTGATCTGTCTGTGGGGGTATTAGTATAGGGGAACATATAGGGGATGAGTTGTAGGTGAAGGATGAAGCGGGCTATTCTCTACTCTTCAATTGGATGTATTGAGGAATTAGGAATTGCATTTCACTGGGACATTAAAGAATTGTGAGGGTGAAACTGCTGGTTATATATAACTAAGACAGACTGAGACGTAACGTCATGACACATTGCCAAGACACATATATAAGACATTTCCATCAAGTATATACTATATACTGTTTTACAAGCTGGCTGAGGCTATTATCATACATATATTCTGCATATTCTATTCTTTTCCTTGATGTCAAACCCAGATTCTCATAGTAACTGCCCTCACTTGCTAGACCGCCATCTAAGGTGGATACGTGGGTTCGTTTCCAAGACTTTAGGTACGGAACGAAAGGTGCCATTGACAAACAAGAACTATATACAAGAAATAGAAGTGCATATCAATTATATGTTATATGCGCGTTCGATACGTAACGACGGGAGTGACCTAAGGTATAGCTCTCAATTCTCACAATGTTTATTGTTCCTTGTTCCACATAGCTACCTAGGTACATGTACCTAGTGTTACCAATGGCTCCATTCGTCACGTATTCGACACCTTCCGAACTTCCTAAGGGTCCCTGCCGATAAGCTTGTTCTGCAGTAGCGGCGCCTTATCGGCGAAGGCGGTAAGACGTTTTGGGCCGTGCAGGTGGGGTTTTTCTATACTACGGCCGAATTTTTCTTCCCAAGGAAAAAAAAAATTGGAGTACCTAGTCTTCGCAGTGAAGCTACCGCTAAGCTCCCAACTTTTTTTTTTTCTTTCGCTTTTCTACCGAGTCGCGTCAAGGCATCTTTTTTCTTCTTACCATTCGTCCTTCGCTGGTTCGCTGCGAATTAATCTAGTTCGAGGATTTCACAATCACTTGACGTTTCAATCGCATTCCACAGACCAATCGTCACATCTCATCTTCGATCGTACTAAAGATCAATTCCTCCACGATGGTTGTTCTGCCTGTCGCCCTCTACGGGCTTGAGGTGCCACCCCAAGGCATTATGGTTCCTGCCATGCAAGAAGACAGTGTCCCCGGTGCTGCTGTAAGTATTCATACGATGCCATTCTTGCCCGTCTATTTTATTCGAATGGGCTTATTTGCGACATGCGATACAACCCCATATACTTTCCCGTCGGACTATATTATACATTGGATGAAAGTTGCAACTCGCTAACACGGACACCTAAAGTATCGCATCACCATGGCTGCTCTTGACCCCTCCGAGGAGCCCGAGGCTGATGAGGAAGGCAACATCCCTAGCGTTCCGCGAGCGACTCTGCGCCTCATTCGCAAGCGCCCTTCTCTCGACGATGAACTCGATGACGAGTATCTGGATCAGTTGATGGCCGGGGAATCTGATGATGATGATGACGAAGACGAGGATGATGATGACGAGCCTAACGGCGGTCCTAGCGACCCTTCCAAGTCCAAGAAGGCCAAACAAGAAGCTGCTCTGCAGAAGCTTATCGCGGCTGCCCAGGCGGAGGAAGACTCCGACGAAGAGATGGACGATGACAGCGCCAAGCCCAAGGCCAACGGTGTTGGTAAGGTCAGCAAGAAGGGCAAGGAGCCTGCTGTTTCCAGCGATGACGAGGATGATGACGAGAGCATCGACTCCAACACGTTGGATCTTGAGGAGCTTGTTGTCTGCACCCTAGACACCGAACGAGTAGGTGCTACCCTAGTGTCAATACTGGTAATAACGTGCTAAAATGTACCACAGAACTACCAGCAGACTCTCGACATCACCATTGGCCCCGATGAGGAAGTCTTCTTCGTCGTCAAGGGCACTCACACCGTCTACCTGACTGGTAACTACCTAATCGACACCGAAGATGTCTCATCCGATGAAGATGATGAGGATGGTTACGGCATGGAGGGCATCGATGAGTACGACACTGAAGACTCGGAGGTGGATGATCTTGATGACCTTGCAGACCCTCGCATCACCGAGATCGACACCGACGAAGAGGAGGCTCCTAAGCTAGTGGCTGCGGCCACGAAGGGAAAGAACAAGCGCCCCGCCGAAGACGCGAGCCTCGAGGACCTGATGGCCAAGGCCGAGGAACCTAAGCTCAGCAAGAAGCAACAGAAGAAGCTTAAGAACAACAGGGGCGAGCCCATCGAGAGCAAGACGGAGCCTGCTAAGGACGCTGCCGCTAAGGGCGACAAGAAGGTTCAGTTCGCCAAGAACCTCGAGCAAGGCCCCACTGGTTCGGGTGCTGCTGAGAAAGGAGCCGGCCTCGGTGTCAAGGTCGTTTCTGGTGTCACCGTAGACGATCGCAAGGTTGGTTCCGGTCGCGCCGTCAAGAAGGGCAACAAGGTTGAGGTCAGATACATCGGCAAGCTTGAGAATGGCAAAGTCTTTGACTGTAAGTTTTAATAATTATTGTACATACATGAGATGAGAATGTGCTAACACGACAATAGCCAACAAGAAGGGCAAGCCTTTTAGCTTCTCGGTCGGAAAGGGAGAAGTCATCAAGGGATGGGACATTGGTGTCCAGGGCATGACGGTGGGAGGTGAGCGTCGTCTCACCATCCCTGCCAACCTCGCCTACGGTAGCAAAGGAGTGGCGGATATCCCTCCGAACAGCACGTTGATCTTCGACGTGAAGCTGCTGGCCATCAAATAAACGGCCCCCTTTAGATGTTTCCTTTCCGTTGCCTTTCCTGCAGATACCACCACCCTGAATGTACACTACCTGGTCGTTTCGGTCGATTTTTCGGTATGCGTCTTTTCATGAATCTCCTTTTTGTTGCGCTCTCGGGGTCTCCGACCTGCGCATATCTGCGAGGATCTGGCGTCTGATTGTTGGATGCGGTAAGCAGATGTTGTCTCAAGGGATGACGAGGTCTTTATTGCATCATGGGCGTAAGAAAAACTGAAGGGAGGTTGGTTATCCTCTCATATAATTCCTGCGGTGCTTTCTGCAGGTAGCTGTCAATACGATCAGAAGTTAAATAGTCAATTCGTATTTGACTTGTTCTTGACTTTTTTCGTGAATGTACGGAACAAATGAACAGTGATTTATACTCGTTGGGTGTTTCTTGCTTCGTGAGATCATGGGGACGTCATGACGGTGGCTTTCCTAGACTACCTCTACTAAGTAGGAGCGAGATTCAACGAGGTGGTGAGAGGAGCTACGACTTTCGATATTGTCCTTAGTCCTTAAATGTCTTGTTCCGTCCCCAACTCACTTGTGTCATAGTAGGCACCACCTAACCAACCTACATAACCTAACCAAATAGATCTTCCCTAGAACCTCTCATGGAATAAGTTGTTCGTTGTAGACTCGCTATCACTATAACCCACCACCATCTAGATCTTAACAAACAGCACCTCTGGATGATGGCCTGGGTCCTCATGCGTATCCACTAGGGCCCGGGGGAACTTGTTACAATACATTCTCTAACAACGCAGCAGCAGCATATTTGTCTGTCTTCCGGCTCTCTATCTTTTTTTTCTTTTTTTTTTTTTTATATACAGCACGCTTTTACCGATGAAATCACCGACACCATGAAGCACGAGTTTGCGATGGGAGACAGGGACAGCGTGCCGGATCTTCGAGATGCTGAGCTCTCTCCGCTGGCTTCTCCATCGTACACCCCCCTGTCCAACCCCGAGCGAGGCGAGCCTCCCCGGAAATTCAGACGGGGGGGCTCACACATCCTATCCGTGCTGCGGTCGTTGACCAACACCTGTAAGTTCTTCTTTTCTACGTAGGAGGCCTTTACCAACGAATACTCCTGACACCCCCCGTCTCAGCCTCGGGCAACGAGGCCAGAGAACCCGCAACATGGCCGGCGCCTTCGCCCGCCACGCTCAACGAGAGGTCGCCGGAGCCGCGTCGGCGTCTGAAGAAGCTGTCCATGCCGTTTCTCCGAAGTCCGTTCAACGCTTCGGTAACGGTGATCCATCGCATCAGATCCCAGTCCAGGCCATCCCTCGGGCCCGCGGAGCGAGCCGCCAACGCCAACGCCAACGAGCCGCTCTCGCCGCCGGAGATCGTCATCTCGTCCAATTCGAACGGCAACTCCAACGGGAATTCCAATGGCAACTCGTATGGCAATACGACGTCCAGCGGCAAATCATCCGGCCAGACCAACGGGACCGGCGGCACCGGCGGGACGGGCACGACCGGCAAGACATCGCTCGACTTCAAGTTCCTCTCGAGCCGAGGAGATAACAACACGAACAACAATACCTCGGGCGACAAGAAGCCCGCCGCCACCAGCACCATCGTCCACGACAAGCAACCGGAGATCACGCTTACGACGCCCGCGGAGGAGCAGGAGCAGGAGCCGCCGCCGCCGCCTCTAAGCCTAACGACGATCCGGGAGACGCCGCTGGACCAGGCGTCGCCGACGATCCTGACGGTCGAGCGCGCGGCCGCCGCCAAGATCTACCTCGAGAACCACTTCAACGCGCAGCTGTTCCCCCCCTCCTCCTCCTCCTCCTCCTACCCGGACAAGCCGACGACGCCGCGGTCCGTGCGCCGCCGGCGCCTCGAGGGGGAGCTGTACCTGTACCGCCACCACGGCGGGCAGCCGCTGTCGGCGGCGGAAAAAGAAGCCAGGCGGCGGCGGTTCTACCGGCGGGAGACGGACCACCTGCGGCGGACGCGCGCCCTGAAGGCGAAGAGCATCGGTGCCGTGCAGGGGAAACACGGGCGGCCGGCGGATGGGTACGAGGTGCTGAAGATATTGGGGAAGGGGAGTTTTGGTGTTGTGAGGTTGGTGCGCGAGGAGAGCGATGGGGATGGGGATGGCGGGTCTGGACATGGGCATGGACATGGACAGGGTAAGCGCCGCGATAAGGTGTACGCGATGAAGGTGATTCGCAAGTCGGCCATGCTGCGGACGAGCCAGGAGGCTCACTTGCGTGCCGAGCGGGACTTTTTGGTTGCTTCGGAGGGGTCGAACTGGTTCGTTATTCATCCTCCCCTGATTTGAAATCTACACTACACTACCACTACCTTAGGTACCTAAGGCAAAACAAGATCACTAACGATGCTACAATCCACAGGATCGTACCCCTGGTCACCAGCTTCCAAGACGCCGCCAACCTGTACCTGGTGATGGACTACATGCCGGGCGGCGACTTTCTCGGGCTGCTGATCCGGGAGAACGTCCTCGCCGAGCCGGTGGCCAAGTTCTACATCGCCGAGATGATCCTGTGCATCGAGGAGGCGCACGCGCTGCGGTGCATCCACCGCGACGTCAAGCCCGACAATTTCCTCATCTCGGCGTCGGGCCACCTGAAGATCTCGGATTTCGGCCTGGCCTTCGACGGCCACTGGTCCCACGACACCAACTACTACCACACGCAGCGGTACGGGCTGCTGCAGCGCCTGGGCATCGCCGTCGAGGGCGACGCCGCCGACCGCGCCGAGGGCCTCCAGGGGTCCGTCAAGTGGGCGCAGGGCGTGGCGCAGGTGATGCAGAAGCACGAGCGGCAGGCGCCTTGTTCGTATCTAGGTCCCCCTTCCCCTTCTCCATTGCCTCCGCCGTCTTCTACCGCCTCGTCTTCCTCGGCGGCGACGGCGACGGCGACGGCGACAGACGAACCCCTCTTAACCTGGCGCAACCGCTGCGGCAACCGCAGCGCGGCGCGGTCGTGCGTGGGGACCAGCCAGTACATGGCGCCCGAGGTGATCCGCGAGGGCGACTACGACGCGCGGTGCGACTAGTGGAGCGTCGGCGTCATCTTATACGAGTGCCTGTACGGGCACACGCCGTTCCTGTCGGAGGAAGGGGGGCGCCAGCAGACGAAGAGGAATATCGTCAACCACAAGCAGACGTTCGCGTTCCCGCCGCGGCCCGCCGTGTCCCGGCGCTGCATGGATCTGATCGTCGGGCTGATCTGCGAGAAGGAGAACCGGCTGTCGTCGCGGCGGTACCGGTATAGGGACGCGCATCATCATCATCATTATCATCATCATCATCCGGAGCCGCAGCAGCCGCAGCAGCAGCAGCAGCAGGCAGGGGGTGGTAAGTATGGACACGGACATAATCGCCGCTCTACATTCCAGAACCAGGACTGGACGGGCCGCTCGGTGTACCCGCACGACGCCGAGGACCTCAAGGCGCACAAGTGGTTCCGAGATATCCCCTGGGACCGGCTAAGCCAGATCGCGCCGCCCTTCGTCCCGCAGCTCGCGGGCCGCGAGGACACGCACTATTTCGACGAGGAGGAGTCGATTTCGGATTGGTCGTCGTCGCATCCGGACGTGTCGTCGACGGAAACCGAGGACTTGCCTTCGAGCCCGTTACTTGCCGCCGGCGCCAACGCCAACGCCGATCCTCCCCCAATCATAAACATGAACATGACCAGCTTCCGCGACGGCACCTACCCCCTCTCCCCCGTATCCCCTCCCCCTCCCCCTCCCCACCAGCCCCAGCCCCAGCACCAGAAGAGAAACCCCGCGCGCGCCGCCGCCGCGCAGGCGCAACGGCTCGCGCGGTTCCCGCGGCACACGCGCGGCATGCTGGCGCAGTTCGTAGCCTCGCCTTACGACTCGGCCAAGCTAAAACGCGTGGACCGGGAGATCGAGGGCGCGGTCCGCGGCGGTGGCGGTGGCGGGGTGACGGATGCGGAGGATGCGCGGTTATGCGACGCCATGAAGGCGTTCGTGCGGGTGTACGGGCGCCGCGAGAGGAAGCGGCCGCGGGATCGGTTGTTGAGGGATAGGAGGACGAGGGACGTGGTGCTGGATGTCAGGAAGAAGACGGCGTTTATGGGGTATACGTATTGCAGGATAGGAGATGGAGATGGGGACTGGGATGGGGGGTGTGATGATGGGGTGGGAGGTGGGAGTGGTGATGATGTAGGTGGCGGTGGGAGGGGTAGTAGAGGGGATGATAGGAAGGGGAAAGAGAAAGGCAAAGGGAAGGGCAAGATAAATGATGGCGCCGAGATGGCTTCGGATCGTGCTTGGTGTCAGGGGCGGGCGGGTTGATCGGGCATCCTGGCGTTGATGACTGGACCTCTGGCCATGGACGCCACAGAAGAAGAATAAGGGGTTGAGTGTAAAGGATGAAGAGGACACTGGAGTTTCCAGTTGAAACAAAAGGGGGAAAGCAATCAACGTTATAATAGTAGCCCTTATTACACACGCGGATAACCTGTATGCAAAATCATTATCAATCCCTAGGTACTAAGTTCTCCTCTTCAAACTCGAGTTTCTCTTGAGTCTTTAATATTAACGTATTAAATCTATAATCTCGCGGTTATCGAGTGATATGTATCGAATAGGTAGGATGTTTGAGACGTTACATCGTAACTCAGGTAGGAAGTTATACAATAAGAAGTTCACCGCCACCAAAAATCGAAAGGTATTTCCGTTCTCATAAACGCCCCTTTCTTCCCTCTTCTCTCGTAAGAATTGGTACGTTTTGAAAAAGAAAGGAAAAAAAAAAAAAAAAAAAAAAAAAAAAAAGGAAAGAAAGAAGAGAATTGATAATGAGATAAGTACCCGTAAGTAACACCTAATCACCAGCCCTTCTCATCCCCGACAACATCATCCTGCGGCATCGCCAACCCCAGCCGCTGCTCGCCGCTCGCCGTGGCCTTGGCGTTCATAATCTCCCACTCGAATTCTCTGAGGGCGCGCATTTCCGACCCGAAGAATAGCAGCGCCATCAAGCCATCCACGGCGCCGGCTAGTAGCCCCAAACTGCTGAGGACGAGAAGCATAAAGGTGACGCCTCGTAGAGGCACGAACCACACGCCAACGTAACAGCCGAGGGTGACGAGGACCCAGAAGAAAAAGTGTAGGGATCGCCACCTTTGCTGCCGCCGCTCCCGCAGGGCGTAGGCGTGGATTTGCGAGAGCACTTCGTCGTAGGTGGTGCAGGGTAGGCCGTCTAAGGGGACGGGACGGCGGGACTGGGGGTTTTGGCTCGGGTTGCAGTTACGGTTGGCGGAGGAGTTTATGGATTCGGCGAAGAAGGAGCGTAGCTGCTCGTCGAAAGAAGCGCGAGCGTCGCGGGCACCGACGCGGGTCTCGGAGCCCGTGGGTGACTGGAGGTATGTGCCGTGTTCGAGGGCTAAAAGCGACGCAGCGTGGTCGTGGGCGTAGTTGCCGACGGTTGATGGGTGGGACTCAGGCTTGCCGCTGATGTGTTTGTTGGTGGGTGAGTTTGGAGACGACGGGATGGATGAGTGTCTGGACGTGGGTGAGTTGGGCGTGTGGGTGTTGGAGGTGTGAAGAAGCAACGTCGCTTCGACGGAAAAGTGGTCGCTAAGGGAGCACCCTAGTTCCGGATGACGCGCAAGCATGCCTACGCGAACATCTTTCACAACCCAACCTCTGCTGGTGGGACCTTCACCGGCGGCGTCGCGGCTTGCTTGCGTAACTACCTTTTCGTTGAAGCCATTGGGTGCAGAACTCGGGGTCGAGGATACCTGCGGGGAGAAGAATATATAGTCGATGCGTTTACCACGCGGATCCGGGGTGTCCGGCGGTATGATCCACGGTCTCTTCCCCGACTGAACGGCGCGTTGTTCCGATTTGGGCCACGCCCACGTGTTGTAAACGCTTTTACTCGTGACGCCATTCTCAGCAACATTGAATGCCGCGGTAGGGACGGGACGGCGGCGAGCGCGTTCCAGCTCGTGAGAAGCCGACCCAAGAGACGAGTCGGGATTTACTACCCGCCACGCGTCTTTGATAGGCGCATGAGCTGTGAACATACGATAAGATAGTGATAAAGGCACATCATTAAAGTCGCCGAGCGCGATGGCTAGGTGACCCCTTTCAGCTGCGCCGCGGACCAACTTCGCTATCTCCCAACACTGGGCCAGACGATGGACCGCGTAAGTATCCTCATGTTTGGGCTCGTGCTCGTAGATGGCGTGAGTGTGGGTGTTGAAAACCTCGACAACGTCCTTCTCGCCGGACCCGTACCTAATCTTGGCGCACGCGACACCCTTACCGACGAACCAGTCACCGCGAAAGAACGCAGTCGGCCGGCCGTTTAGCGGGTATCGAAACATAGTACTCTCTTCGATGGGCCATCGTGATAGGATGGCGAGGCCGCCACCGAAGGCGCCACTGTAATAGAACTTGCCGAAAGGCAGAATGAAGCGTGTCTCGCGACGCACGCTGTGGTAGTCCTCCTGCGTCCAACATTCTTGCAACGCGACGATGTGTGGCGGTGGGTCGGCCGCTGCAAGTTCCCGGCCGATAGCAGTGAGGCGCTCGGCGCGGTGCGCGCTTAGATATAGTAATCCCCAGCAGTTGAGGGTTATAATGTTGAGTTCGGTGGGAAGTTCATCCATCCTCAGTCCCGTTTCCCTCATCTTGTCTACCTCCTTCTCTTGACCCTTTGGAGTTTTCAAATTTTCAACTATTTCCCACGTGTATAAAAACACGACTGAGAAACACGACTGAGAAAAGAGAGAGATAAGACGAGTAGTCAGTCTCCTTCCCTGTATATAATTGCAGCAAGCTGGACTGGGATATGGTCTGCAGTCTTGGAGGATTCGACCAAACCTCTCACGCTAAGCAAGCGTTTGCTAGTTGCTAGGGTATCTTCTTAGTATACCCAACTCTCCAGACGATCAAGTCCCTTACTAAGTACTCCTCCTAAGAGGATACTATGTAAAGAGGATTGAGGAGTCCTAATGAGGAAACGACTCTGGAAGAAACCCGTGGGGGAAGAGAGCGAGAGGAACCAACTTGCATGAAAGGTCACTTGATTCCAGGTATGTTTGTGTGTGTGTCTGCAGGGAGTCTGCAGGGATGGTTACGGTCAATGACCAGCCTTCATTACCATTTCCATCCTGGCACTATGTATTGGCGATCCTTGCGTTCTTTGAGTGCGGTGAGGGGACCTCGGGAGCGATGGAAGATATAGTATTTACATAGTACATAGTAGAGTTGCATTGCCCCTGCATTGACGAACTCGAACTCGTCCTTTCTGAGAAGGATCTGCCGAGCTAACTATGACTTCCTCCATCGTGATATACCGTGTGCACACTGTGACGTATTACTGTCCCAATTCTTATTAGCCGCTATCGATCCAAGGCTAAATCTAGATTAGCGGCCTTCGGAAAGTTGATTAACAAGCTGACAAAAGGCGCGCTAAGTTCTCTTAAGACATCTCCCAATTCCCAATTAGATCTCGGCAATATCGCGACCCCACCAAAATTTCCATGTGTCTTGTCAGCCTTGTACTCCTTCCATCACCGCCCTCAACTCGAAGCACGCGAGGCTGCGATATCTCCTATCAGGTACATGTACTTGCCTGTTATCCCGTGCAACTGTGAAGCTGTGGCTCGCCTTCATTGCTTTGCCTCTCCTCCCTTCTTCTCTATAACACTCACTACCTAAATACGAATGCGATTGTCTTTCGAGCTTACTTCCACGAGACACGAGACACGAGACACGAGACATCATGTCGGCGGTTAATTCCACCCCTACCCTCCCCGAACCCCCCACCAAGCGCCGCAAAGTCCACGACGACAGCACCAATTCCACCCCCCAAAGATTCGACACCCCGGACAAAGCAGGCGGCAAACGCGGTCTACGCGTCTCCGCCAGAGAAAGAGAAAAAAAAGTAGATAGTCGGTCAGTCAGCCAGAGTCGAAGTAGAAGCGGGAGTAGAAGTCCGAGTCGAGACCGCCGCCAGGAAACCGACTACTACTCGAGCGACCGACGGAGTAGGTCTGCATCGAGCTCGAGATCAAGATCAAGATCGAGATCGAGATCGAGATCGCGCTCTCCACGCTCGAGCACCCGCAGCCGTACCTCCTCCCGATCCCCATCTCGCAGGTCCAGGTCAGGTTCTCCCGGGTCTCAATCACGATCGCTATCCCGCTCCCGTTCCCGCTCCCGCTCCCGCTCCCGCTCCGACCTACGCTCCTCCTCGCCCCTCCGCGATGTCCTGGACCACGACCCCTCCTCCACAACGCCGCCGGCTCTTCAGCCCGTACGCCCGCACTACGTGCCCCGACTAGTCCTAACGGGCCACCCGAAGCCGATATCGCAGGTGCGCATCTCGCCGGACGGGCGGTGGATCGCGTCGGCGTCGGCGGACGCGACGATCCGGATCTGGGACGCGGCGACGGGCGCGCACATGGACACGCTGGTGGGCCACGTGGCGGGCGTGTCGGCGGTGGCCTGGGCCCCCGACAGCCAGACGCTGGCCACGGGGTCCGACGACAAGGCCATCCGCCTCTGGGACCGCGTCACGGGGCGGCCCCCGCGCGTGAAGCCCTTGCTAGGCCACCACAGCTACGTCTACTGCCTGGCCTTCTCGCCCAAGGGCAACATCCTGGCGAGCGGCAGCTACGACGAGGCCGTCTTCCTCTGGGACGTGCGCGCCGGCCGCCAGATGCGCAGCCTGCCCGCGCACAGCGACCCCGTGAGCGGCATCGACTTCTGCCGCGACGGCACGCTCGTCGTGAGTTGCAGCACCGATGGCTTGACGTAAGTTCTGTCATTGCTCTCTCTCTCTCTCTCTCTCTCTCTCTCTCTCTCTCTCTCTCTCTCTCTCTCCCTTACTCTCTATCGAAACTACCTATGGATCTAAACTAATTACTTTGAAAAAAAAAAACGAATAGCCGAATATGGGATACCTCGACGGGCCAGTGCCTGCGCACCATGGTCCACGAAGACAACCCGCCCATCACCTCGGTCTGCTTCGCGCCCAACGGCCGGTACGTGCTGGCATTCAGCCTGGACTCGTGCCTGCGGCTGTGGGACTACGTGTCCGGGACCGTGAAGAAGACGTACCAGGGCCACGCGAACTCGAAATTCAGCATCGGCGGGTGCTTCGGCACTCTCACGCCTACTACGAGCACGACGGATACGGACTCGGACGGTGCGAAAAACAACAGCAACAACAACAACAACAGCACCGGCGAGGACGCCTTCATCGCGGCCCCCAGCGAGGACGGCGACATCGTGCTCTGGGACGTCAAGACCAAGCGCGTCGTGCAGCGCGTGCGCGGCGCCCACGCCGGCGTCTGCTTCTGGGTCGACGTACACGGCGACACCATGGTCAGCGCCGGCCAGGACGGTTGTATTAAGGTGTACCGGCACCGCGCCAGCTCGGATGATGCGAACGGCAGGGTGATGGTGAACGGCGTGGCGTCGGGGATCGAGGCGCTGGATGTGAATGCGACGCTGCCCGTGGACGGCGTGAACGGGAGCGTGACGCCCCTGATGGATGAGGACGTGAAGAAGGAGGAGTAAAATGATGCGATGAGCGGTTGAGAGTGAAAGGGAGGACCTATATCTGAAGTACCTAACACAGGTCGATGAGTAGGACACAGGAGCAACGGGTCTCGGGATATCGACGATCTTGGGAATAGCAGCAGGAGGCAGCCCTGTGGTAGTTAAACGCAGGTTCGACTGAGTCGTAGTAATATACCCCGTATTTGCGTGCATACTCAGATCCACCTATATATTAAGTACAGAATATGTATGCCATGACCACGCGGTTTCGTAAAAGCTAGAAATTCGTAGCCAAAACATTACTCAAGTACGACACTTGAGGAGGTAGGCACAAAACCAATGCTGATGTATACCCAAGGGCACTTTAGGTAGTGGGAATAGCGATCGCGTTAACATAAAAAGTATCAAACTACCTAACCTAAGGGGCTACTTACGATCTGTGATTACCACAAACTCCGCTCCCCTTCTCCTGCTGTATCATCATGCATTATAAGGGAAACACGAAACTCCGTACACCATAGACAATGATGATGATAGTAATAGTCTCAACTTTCCCTCCTTGCTCCGCACGTGACAACACCCTCCCTTATCAACAAGTTGTGCTCTCTCTCTCTGTGTGCTCTCCCCATGTGAAACTCGTACTCGCGGTCTCCCCTATGTGCTATGTACGGCGGCATCGTATTTACCCATCTGCTACTGTAAACACCCCCTCATCCCCCCCCCCCCCTTTTAACTCTTCACTCCTCACTCCTCACCACTCACCCCTCATTCCCCCCCTCAGCAGTACACAAATCATATAGTCTCCCACCCGCCGTTATTGATATCGGCCTCGAGCTTCCTGCTGATGAAACTCGGTATGCCGTGGCTCAGCCAGAGCCCGCGCAGCATGGTATCGTAGCGCTTCTGGTTGAGAAAAAGCTGGCGGCCGTGCCGCAACCCGATGTCCACCTCGCCGTACTTGTCGATGTAGGGGGCGCTGCTGAAGCTGCCCGACTTGCGGTGCAGGTAGAAGATGGCGCACTTGCGGATGTTGATAAAGAGCCCGATGTTGCCCTGGCATCTGTTGTAGAGTTAGTGTTGGTGAAATGGAACGAAAATGAGGCGGTATATTTTTCAAAAAAGAGAGAAAAAAAGAAAAAAAAAAAGAAAAAACATACTTGAACAGCATATGCTGCTGCGCGCCCCCGATCCTCACCGTCGGCTTGTCGGGCCCGGGCTCGCGGTGCTCCGTCATGCAGCACATGGTCTGGCCGCAGAACATGTCGCCGCACATGAGGCACACCATGGGGTCCGACAGGTCCTTGCCGGTCTTGGGACACCTCCGCTTGGAGTACTCCTCGATGAGCACGTCGAAGTTCTTGGGCAGCCCGACGAGCTCGAATATGCCGGGGTGGCTCACCAGCTGCTCCACCGGCTCCACGCGTCGGTTCACGTGCGCGTGGACGAAGTGGTGCAGCCAGCCCTTCACGATCTCCTCCGTGTTCTGCGGCCAGCCGAACTGCGGAGCCAGGGCCGTCAGGGCCGTGCACATCTCGTCGAAGGATGGTAACCGTAGGGCGGTTGTCAGACGTGTGAGTTCGTCCGCTTCCGGGACGGGGGATATGTGGCTGTTGAAGTCGACGCCGAGGTGGACGTGAAGCAGGATTGTGGCCTTTCGCAGAAATACTAAAGCATACTTCCTGACGAAGGAGTGAATGTTTTCCAAGCTGTTCAAGCCCGGTTGGTCGAAACTGGAAGGGGGGAAGACAGTAGACGGCTCCAGGCCAAAGTTCATCGAAGTGCTCATAACGTAATGGAAGAAATTGGCAAAGTTATTCATCGCCGGGTCCTCGGTATTCCTACTGCTCATATACTCGAGCCAGCTAGAAAACGGGAGACTTCGAGATACTTGAAGTACCACCTTGACTATCTCGGCGAGATAGCAAAGTCGGACCAGATGCATCGGATCCATGTGCTGCGCGACGACGACTCCGAACATGGCCTCGCATAAGAAAACGAACGCATCTTCGCTTAGGAGCGGCGAGTGTTCGTCGAAAGGCTGGCGACTATGCGCAAGCGGTGACTCGAAGTACGGTGCTATGAAGAGCTGATAATACTGGCGTTCGCTGGCTTTGCAAAATTCCATATCAGTCTGGTTATCCCCACCGTGTCTAAGACCGCCAACTGCTATATACGACGAAACCGTCTCGGACAGGATTCGGAGTTGGACTAGAATTTGTTCCGGTATCCTCTCGATCAAAGTCATCCCATACTGAGACTCAACACCGCGTTGCTGTATCTCAGCCGCGGAAATCGAATAGCCAACAGATCGTGCCAACGTATCACTGGCATATAAATCATCAGCTTTGTCGTCGTCAACGTCAACTTGGATGAGTGCATTCTTGCGTAAAGTGTCACGCAGACGTCGATAGATTAACAACAACTCCATGTCACCGTGCTGTGATTCCGGTGGGGAATGCGATCGTACGCTTGATCCGGGCGTGGCCGACAGAGAGTAGGTGTCGCTAGAAGAAGCTACTGAAGATACAGATCGTAAGCTGTTATGCTCCCAGATGGAAAAAGGCCCCTGGCTAGCGGTGGATTTTTCAAAGAGGCCGAGGTTCTCCGGCATCTTTGTACGCAGGTAATTGATAAATGCGGTTTGAGACTGCTCGCGAGTTACGATCGCAGTCCAGTGACGCCCAGTCATGTGTTTGATGATGAAAGAAGAGAAGTCTGTTTCGGTCTGTAAGATACCCGGATAGCATTCTTCTTTACCTTCCCAAGTGATGGGCAGGAATGCATTCCCAAGGGCTTTGCAGAGGGGACAGACGAACTCTAAACGGTCTAGAGACTCGGGATGGTGGCGGGCGATCTGATGTCCATGTCGACGGCCAGTAGCCTCCATGTACATATCGAAGCAGCTAAAGTGCATGATATGGCCACATCCGACAGAGACGGGCCCTCTCCGGCAAAGTTCGGCAGGAAAGCCTTTGCCGAGACTTTGCTTTTCGATGTGAAATTTCTCCCCCTTTGCGTTTACTTTCTCCATCATCTGCCTATTTTCATGGGCGAGCCCAAATGGTCTGATCTCCTCGGCCGAGCGATCAAGATTCGCCGGTGTGTGTGAAGCCTCCCTAACGAAAGCCGGGTCCTGCAGGTTGGTTTGTCGTAGGATTTTACTCTGGGCGAAGAGCGCGAAAGTCCCATAGAGACGTCCGTCATCGGTATCTTCCTGGCATAATATACAGGTGCCTCTTGGGTACTTCCAGAAATTCTTCTGCTCTTCTGCTGGTTTGGTATCGTCCATTTCGTCCCAGTCTTCTTCGCCCCAATCAATATCTCCTTGCTTTTCCAGGAAGCTCTTCTGCTGCTGTTGGAACTGTGCCATCACCTTCGCTTGGCGATCAAGAGCCGCTTTCTTCTTTCTCTCGCGTTCTTCTTCGGCATTGTTGGTGCTCGCTGGCGATGCTGTATCAATTCTGTCTACCGGTATGCCCAATTTCGAGTAGGCGGTATCAAATTGGAATGGGTATTTCTGCTTCATCCTCTTCAAGATAAGTGCAATTTTGGGGTGGCAGGCTTTGAATTCCTCCCTAGCCGACAATATCTCCAGGAGAGAGACGATCGTCTTAGAGGCAGGGGCATCCTGCATGAAATTGCTGCGTGCATGTTTCGTCAAAGCCAAATAGACGAAAGATTCGGGGTTAATTGAGTTAGCCTCGCTTGCCTTATCCTCAGAAATGGCGATGAGGATTAAATGCAATACGAGCTGCAAGAAAGTCTCTAATCTAGAAGCAGCGACTTTTGGTGTCAACTTAGCTGCGACGAGAGGGTACAACAGGCAATAGTAGATGATCTGCGCAAACATGCCCGTGCTGGTAAATTGTGCCAGTCCCACGAAAACGCCAGATTCAATAGGCCGCAGTCTGGGCTCGTACACAATCTCCTCAGCAGATTTGCCGGTCTTCTTGGCCATCCACTTGCGATAGGCGGTCTCCGACTCCTCTCGTTGGTTCTTATTGTAGTGCGCGGTATACGGATCGATATCTTCGATATACTGCGGCTTGAGCTCAAAAGTTCCTACATCCGAGACACCCTCGGGTGGCTTGAATGTGGCTATTTCATCCAGTACGGGCTGGAACTCTTCTTGCTCATGGAATTTCTCGGGTAGTTTGCTAGATATCTCATTGAAGGATAGCGGCTTGGAGCATAAAACGTGAGTGATGTCTCTGCGCATTGCCATTAGTTGCGTCTGCTGCTCGTCCTTGACTGGGATAAGCGATGTTCGATCGCTCAGCAACACAATGAGAACATGAATCATGTCCTCGACTACATCAAGGTGCTGGCTCTCATCTTGGGCTGTTGAAGTAATCTGGAAAAGCCCCTTGATCCAATTTTCCATACCGAAGCGATCAACAATTGAAGCGAGAACACGGCTTGGATTGCAGACAACCATCGCAGTCTGGAGTAGGAAAATGTCTCGACAATGGGTTACATCTCGGTGGAGGACATTCTTGTAGGTACCAGCCTGATGTCTAAGGCTGATGCCGTTGCGCACCCACATTCCAGCTTTTATCTGAGCAAGCCATGTGCAGACTCGTAGAGGGTAGTCAAACGCAGCCATAAGATAATCTTCAGGGGCACATTCTCGTCTAGGCATAGTCTTCCGACCCATCGACCTCGGTTTCATTCTCAACTCTTGAGAGGTGAAACTAAGAATCGATCGAAGCTCTTGTGGGGACATGTGCTTCCCACATTCGATCAGCCACGACAGAGTATAGTGCAACGCATGGTGGAAACTAATGGACTGCTCCTCCACAACGAACTTGACAACTTCGAACTTGGTAGCTTCACCAGCGAATTCAAAGTCGCTCAGTGTCTTGAATCGTACCTCATCTTTAATCTCAGCCTGAGTGAAACGAGAACGTTCGGCGCCAATCGAGTTGATGATCACACTCTTTGCCGTGATTCTCAGGGCTTTCGCCAAGTGCAATGATTCTTGCTCTGGAAGGCTACGGAAGGAGCCAGATAGAAGCCTGCAAAGCCTGTTAATTTCCCGTGTCATTAACGAGGCGCCGATCCAGCTGTCTGTCTCATATTCTACATGCTCCCCAACGGCTCGTACGTTCGGACAGATGCCTTGGTGAAGTTTTACCAAGTCGAGGAATTGGAGCAGATATCTCTCTTCTGTTCTCATCCGCTCCTGGACATGGATTGAACCAAGGAGGTATTTCAAATCGACGTAGAAGTGATACATTCGCCGATTCGTAACCGAGCCTGTGTCAAAACCAAGAACAGCACTAGAAGAGACTTCCCAAGGATGGCCAACTTGCCGAGTAGTTAGGAAGGTATATAAGATGGCCATAAGGGTAGTCAAGAAGTTACCCCTCTCCATAACTTCGGCGGTGATCGAAGGTGTGGTCAGCATTTGCAAGGAAATATTGATGATTGAGTGGTCGGGTTCCCGATCTCCTATAAGATAAAGCTGCGCTAATGTCGTATATAGAGCAGCGAATCTAAGGCCCAGGACTCTCTTGAATTCAGGGATCGTTACTACCGTGGATATGTATAACGAACGCAAGTCATTGCGAACCTTCTTCCACATTCTTAGATCAAATAGGATCAGCCAGTCTAGACGAACACGTTGGAAAACATCCTCAAATGGGTGGACACTATCACGTTCCATGTAGGCTGCTGGCGTCTCGACCCAGTACCGTCCCGGCCTCGGAGGTCCCGTCTTGCCGCCCTTGGATAGTCCGGGGGTCTTGGGAATCTCAATATTAGCTTTTGCGTATACCGTTGGTGCTATCAATGGCTCTGCAGTATCTGAATCTGACGGCGTGAGGTCTCGATCTCGAGTTGTACGTCTCGGCGCCGGAGGTGGAGGCGGCGGGGGCGGTGGATATCCTGCCATTGTTGCTTCTTCCTCTTCCAGCGATGCAACGTTTGGTCCGATCCAGTCCGGCACATTCACATCGTTGCTTGCCTCCGGACGCGCATCTACCATCATAACATCCTCTTCGTCGTCGTCATCTTCCTCGTTATCCTCCTCATCACTGGAGGGAGTTTGGTTACTGGCATCCATTTCCTCATCGTCGTCGTCGTCTTCATTATCGTCATCGTCCGAGTCGAGGAATTCAGCGAAGGTGGTGGTATTGCCAGCCTCGGCAAGAAACCTTGCTCGTTGTATGATGATCGTGGCTGTGTGAGCTTCAAGAGGATCATACTCAAGCTTTTCTTCGTCTTCAAGGCCGTCCTTACCGGGCATGGCATGCGTCGCGGGACTTCCTTTACGCCAGGGCTTTAGTAGTTCTTCGCAGACAACGGCCCTAAGGATATTGTGATCACTTCCCACCGAGCACCCGGAAATATCATTCAGCCAATCGATCATTGTCCCACACATTTGCTCCCGGAACGTATCCCTCGACGAACGAATCGTAACGGTGATCTTGATATGCTCAAGAATGGTGGCGCATCGTAGTAGCTTATCGATGCTTGAATCGTACTTCAATATACTCCGACCTATAGAGTCGGTTTCTAGGGCACGGTTATACCCTTCGTCGAGAGTTGTGCTACACGCTCGCGCAACTTGGTCTTGGACCTCCTTCACGGTATGCTTCTCATCGTTCCAAAGTAATAAAGCATATTCTTCGGGAGAGTCGACGTCGCCTCCGCAATAAGTAGACGCTAAGCGCGACATTTTTTCGTCTTGCTCGATGGATTCTTTCGTCTTTGGCTGCCGAAGCTGCTCAGGAGCGCAGGAGATGACATCGCAGATAAAGTCGAGGACTCGGGAGACAGTCATGCGGATGTTGGCGACGACCTCCTCCGATAGCCCTGCGACCTCCTTGCCCTTCCCTTTCGATTGGTCTTCTTCTCGCTCGCTATGGATAGTACAGAACATCGGGGTCTTCCAAGCCTCGGGGTCTCCGCAATCGCAGCAACCACTATTTCCTGGCGTTATCGAGATCCTTACCATATGACCCGCATGGTCTGTAGCATTGAAGCATTTACTACAGAGACAACACGTCTCGTCGGTGCTGCAGGTCTTGCAGCCATACGTTGCTTCCCCGGCTCTGAATATATGTCCACAAGCTTTGCCGCGGGCGGCTTCGGTGTATTCGGCACCATCTACAGCTCCCTGAGCTTCGCGAAGCTTCAGCGTACTCTTAGGTGTAAGCTTGCCGTCGGGGAAGAAAAGGCGCATATACTCGGGCTTCCCCCCCGCCATAGACCAGAATAAGTTATATAGCAGATCTCGGCAGGCGGGCTCATCGTATCGGTACCCATGACGTCTCGGCAGCTCTATCAGGTGTTGACAGAGCTGCAGCTCTTGCGTAGACATAGAGGGGTCCATAGCTAGACTGGACGCCGTATCATAATGGGACTCGACGTTCGAAAAGAGGGCCGTTGTATCGCGGCAGTTGGAGGGGTTGATGGCATGCGAAGGTCAGGAATTTGGCAGGGAGGCTGAGAAGAGACGAGGAGCAGATTCGGATCGACGGTGTAGGTTGGGTGTGGGTGTGGGTGTGGGTGTGGGTGTAGGTGTGGGTGTAGGTGTGGGTGGCGGTACAAGATACGGGGCAGGCAGTCTTGAATATCAAAAGTCTTGACCAAACAACAGATGATACTCGTTGCTATATATTCCAGGCAAAGGAACACCGAGTGGAATAAGTGCTGGAACAGTTGAGGTTCGGAGCTTTTCAACCATCCCCCTCCTACCTCATAAGGGAAGTTCCTTATCGGTGATAAGCGTCCCTGCAATTAGAGTTGCCCGAGTTGCCCAGGTTGCCCAGTCCCCTGCCATAGTTCGTCACCGTGACAGCTGCAAGCGGTTGTATCACGCCTTAGCGCATTCCTTGAGTACCTACTTCGTACCCAGGTACCAACGCCCGGGCAGTTCGTGATATCGCATTTACTTACGCAACTGTCTTGAAACATCCGATATCCATATCTATTGAAATTGTATGTGCTACCCTACCTATACCAGCTTACCTTACCTTTCCCTTATATACGCGTAGACATAAGAAGATGGATGCAATGTGCCATTCAAATCACCCGGATAGATGGGATGGATGTCACATTTGCCTTACATACCTAATTCTCACTTATTCGTCACGCGCCTCGGGTGCACCCGAGGGGTTTATAACAGGTCATACTCATTTTAGAAGTCTAGAAGTCTCGTCATTGGTAATACCATAGATATAATAAACTTCTAAGTTGGGTACTACCTCCATTCGATATATTCGCCTATGCAAAATACGGATGCGAATGTGAAAGTCTCTATTTTCGTAGGGACGCCACTTTGACCGCCGGCACTTGCGGCGATCTAGTTCGGTTCTATCCAGGACGATTGCGTCTCAAGGAAATATGTCGGTTTAAAAGCCGCACGTCACGTTTATGAACGGCAATCCCCTCATAACACCGTCTAATTCTTCGTCGGGGTTAGAAATGGGGTGTTGCGTAAATAAACTGAACTAGGTTTTTGGATTTGTTCCGATCTATAAGGGGCCAAAGTGTACAGTATTGTAGGCGTACTGATTTCACTCGTACGCTGCTATCCGCCTCGTCTTTCCTATCTCGCAAGTCTAACAGTCGGAGTTTATTCCTCTTGGACGTATCTGGATCGGATATCCTTCCATTGTCGCTTTTGGTATGTTAGTGGAGGCCCTCTTCTATATTTCAGGGGGTAATACACACCCCTCTGTTTAGGTTATCCCAGAGTTTGTTCATGCCGGTGTCGTATGCCCTAGTGTTCTATAAGCAACTGTCTCTTAGCCCGCAAAGCATCTCAGACTACGCACATCTCGAAAGCGAATGCTCCGGCAAAGACGGCTCCCAGCATTTGCCAGTTTCGTCGGAAGAGGGCGCTGCGCAGAGCTTGGTTAGTTTTATAGGTCTCGTCGCTGCAGAAGTCGAGGGGTTATGAGGTGGTCGACTTGCTTGTAGAAAGGACGAGCGGCAGCCTATTGCGCGATTAGTTAGTTCACGGACATCGATTGTAAGGGACGAACAGGTCATACCATGTTGAGTACCGTAAGTATCGATATAAACCAGAGGCGTAGACTAATTGAAGTCCGGATAGTGACGCAGTATAAGGCCGGTGGTTGATTGATGTCGTGTGGTCTTCAAGGAACATCGAATGCGAAAGATCCAAGAAATCGGCTAGAAAGATTTGGTGTTGGAAAATGGTCGACTCTAATTGGTTAAAGCTTTGTCAATTGGATGTCCCACTTTTTACATTCCGGGAACCTTGGAATGAGCTGGCACAAGTACCTGGGTACCTCGTAGGACACGGAACCCCTCCATCAGTGGGAGGTGCCCTACAAGAAAAAAACTTAGAGCTATTAAATACGTTACGCTCTCGAAATAATTCATTATTAATTCCTCTCTCTTGGCTCCTCATAGAGATTCAAACTGTCTCTCCAACGGCTCTTGCGATGCCTTCCCAGCCGACCAAGCCGTCCACCTCGGGCATCGTCACAGATGAGCAAAGCGGCGAGCGGCACATCCCAGAATCCTTACGAGCCGACGGTACGACGAGGAAAGCGATTAAGATTCGCCCCGGGTACAGACCCCCAGAGGATGTCGAAGTCTACAAGAACCGCACCGCCGAATCCTTCCGCAACCGGGGCAAAGGCGGCGTCATCGGTGCCGAGGGGTTGAAGGAGCAAAAGCAGGAAACGCCAGCGTCCGCCGCCAGCAACAAGAACGCCAAGCGCCGCGAGGCGAGAAAGAAGGCGAAGGCTACGAATCCGTCTCAAGACTCTACACCGGCTGGTGATGACGCACCTGAAGACGCCGGTGCCGCGAAGGCCGAGGAAGTCGATTCGGACGCGGAGAGGGAAAAGAAGGCGAGGAACCTAAAGAAGAAGCTGAAGCAAGCGAAGGACTTGAAAAACAAGAAGGAGGGCGGCGAGTCGCTATTACCCGAGCAAATCGCCAAGGTCATCAAGATTAACGAGCTTGTAAGAGAGCTTGAGGCACTTGGATTCGATGCCGACGGCGAACCGAAATCTGGTAACGCAGCTTCAAAATCGGACGACGCCCCGGAGGCAACATGAAAAGGACAGCAATATCTGGATTGATATCACACTTTGATTTGTCTATTTGGCACTTCTACAGTCTACCATGTGCTTTACCGGCAGCAGTGGCAGAAATGGCGCTATTGGACACCACTTGGCCGTACTATACGCCCCATCGGAGTCAAATAGGGTCAAATAGCTACCAAGCGTATCTACCATGCGCCAGCCTTGTTGGACTTGGCAAGCCTGCACGGGCTCTATTACTGAATAAGCGAGCAATCTTTTAGCGATATTGTATCTGGCTCCCTTTTAAGCCAGTCAAGAAGATCTTGCCCAATCAGGGGTAGAGCTGCCTATGACTTTACCAAGCCGGAACACGCCATAGTCTCACGCGATTATCCCAACGATACAAAAAGTCCATTGAGCCAGATTGTCGTAAAGGAAGACCTTGGCTATTCAAGGCTTTAGTATTCCAGATAGTCGTTGAAACGTTCAATACAGAGAGTAGCTGCGTTGAACTGCAGTTACATCAGCCATGAAATCGAATAGCCCATAGTTCAAGTGCGACATTGCACAATTTATCAGCCAGTCGAGCTAGTGGTATAACTAGGTTGCATCATCCTCGTTGCCATAAACATTCTAGCTGCAGGCACGAATAGTATCCCGTCATACCCAACTTACATGTCCATCAATATTCAATTTCCAGACCCCTATAATCAGTCAACCCGGAATAAAGATTGCGCAATAGCTGGGACGAGTCTATCGAGCGCATTCTTAAACCACGTCCCTGTTTAACTTAGATAAGCCACCGTCGTCTAACAATGAGAACTAACACCAAACATTACCGAACGTCCAACCCATGGCCAGCTGCAAGAGATCGATACGGCTGTATGAGAGCGGCCTTAGCACCTGCCACATTCAGCCATCTCAACCCATGGCGACCGACCAGCCAAGAAGTGCAGATTGTCCTGGATCTGCCATGACGGCTCATACCGAGAACCCGGGTGCTCTGCTAGGACCGCTTGGCCGGAGGCATGTCAGCGGCGAAAGAGGCCGGAACGACACGCCTGGAGATATAGGCACTATAGCCCGGTTACGATGTCGTGCCAGGCGATATAAGATGACAGGTCTACGCTGCCCCAATCAGATGATTTAGATACTGTAGCTTTATCCTCGTGCCTGTCCTCCATTCATTGAAACCTCAAAACGTCAATATGAAGGGTCATAGTGTAGCACTGGCAGCGCTCTTCGCCTCGCAAGGCCTCGCAACCGACAATACCCTCACCCCCGAGAAACTCGAGGCTGGCATCAAGCTTGAAAAATGAGTCTGCCGATCGAGACGAAGCACGACGCTAGCCTGCACCAGGCTCGAGCGCAACCTATGGAACTTCGACCGCATCGCCGCCGAGAACGGCGGGAGTCGCGCCTTCGGACTCCTTGGGTACAAGGCATCCGTCGACTAAATCCTAGAGCGGGCGCAGAGGCGGTTCGCCGAACAGTACGACACGCTTGTGTAGCCCTTCAAGCACACCTTCGCGCAGGTGCGGTCGATTTCCGTGACGGGGTCGGACGGGGAAGCCGTCGAGGTCGTGCCGCTCCGGGGACGGCCGTCTTGTGGATACGCGGGGTTCGCTAACAAGGTGCGGTTCGCGTGGTGCGGGCGCCGAGGAGAGGTGGGCTGAGTCGAGTCGTTGCGCTATACGTCTAAGTCTAGTCTGGCGGAGGACAGAGGCCGACGAGGATCCGTTCTCTACTTCAACGACGACATGGTCGGGTCGACGCCCCCCGTGTACGCCGGCGACAACCCGGGAGACCTTGTCCGGCGCGCAGCCGCTCAAGGACTACCTGTCAGTTGCGTACTTTGGGAGCTTCGGGTCGAGCTCCGACTACGTTGGTCTTGTAGAGCTGGGCATCCCGTCTTTTGGTATTTTCGCCGGAAGATCCGTGCTACCAGCTGGCTTGCGATACTATTTCTAACGTTGACCTGGAGACTCTGACTACCAATGCAAAGACGGCTGTAGTCGTCGCGGCTAATATGGCACTGTCGCTTGATGGCGTGCCGCGGAGGACCAAGACGACGCGCAACACGCGCAGCAAGAACCACGTCCGCGCGCAGTTTGACAAGTGGAAGCGCAAGGCCGAGTATGTGTCGGCGGAGAAGTCATGCTCGCATAAGGAGAAGAGCACCATTTAGATCTATTTTGATATTAGGCTATTGGAAATGATCAGGAAGTAGTGCGTCACCATGTATTTAACTTAGTACACAAATACAGTAGCCCCTGAAAAGTCCCTTTCAGATAAACCCCCATTTTTGTAATAAAATGCACACATCAAACTCTTCTGATTAATATACTATTGATTATAATCTGATGATACCTGAACCTGTCCTAAGATTCCAAGAGGTATATGTACTATATATATCATGAAAAACACGCCAAGGGGGGTAATATACGGACTAATAAATGCGACCTACATGTCAGCAACTTCGTCTTCGTCTCATAAAGACCAGAACACATCGCGCCATGCAATTTTATGATATGCCCCAAAACCGATTATTTCCTCAGCCCTCCCCAGAAGGACGACTTAGGTACGTTCCCAGCTTCAATATTCTCCTAGCCCGTTGCTATTTCCATTTCCGTTCCTACCAGCAACCACAACCGCCCTCTTCTCGCCCGGCGCCTTAGCCTTCACGGCCACGAACCCCACGAGGCAAAACCCGATTACCAAGCCGAGCGTCAGCAGCAGCAGGTTCACGGGCACGGGGTCGCCGCCGAAGGTGACGTGGAACAGAAAGTCCAACCCGCTCTGGCTGAAGTTGAACAGCCCCGACAGGCAGATGATAGTCCCGTAGACCTTACCAAAAGTGCGGAAACCGAACACCTTGGCGCTGTAGTCGCTGACGGCCGTGTAGTAAAAAGGCCGGTACAGGACGAACAGGACGATGTTAGCGTAGGCGGCCCACGCGTACGGCAGCACGCCCAAGACGCCGATGGTAGTAGCGACGGCGACGAGGGTCGCGAGCACGGCGACGGTGCTGGTGCGGTCGAGAATCGCACCTATAAACGGGATCGAGATGATCCCGCCGAGCGGCAGCGCCAGGTCGAAAAAGTTATTGATCTCGACGGCTTCTTCCGGGGACCCCAGGATGGCCTCGTACTGCGGGCGGATGGTGGCGACGAAGTAGTTGATGCGCGTCATCTGGACGACGGTAAACAGGCACACGAGCACGAACCAGGGGGAGCGGATCTGCTGCCACGCCGTGCGGTTGTGCATGACGCCCCACACGCCGCTCCGCTCGTTGCGCGCCTCCTCGCGCTCCGCCTGGCGGTCCCGGCCGGCCTCGCCGCCGGCGCCCAGGAGCTCCTCGATGCCGTGGACGACGCTCTCGCGGTGCTCCTCGCGCAGCAGCGCCGTCTGCTCGTCCACCTGGTCGTCGGCGGGGAGCGCGTCGTCCCCGGCGTCGTCGTCCGGCGCGGCCGCGGCGGGGTCCTCCTCCATCTCCTCGATCATCTCGCCTACCGTCTTGTACGAGCGCCGGGGCAGCAGGGTCAGCTGGAAGCCGAGGATCACGACGGGAACTACGAGGTACGCCAGGAAAAACCGGTGGTGCCCGAAGGCGCCGCCCGTCCTCGCGTAGACGACGCGGTAGACGAGGAACAGGGCGCTGGAGGCGTCGAAGGCGCCCGTGAGCAGCGCCAGGATCAGCCCCGAGTGGCGGGGGAAAGCGTTGGAGAGCTGGAAGGCGGAGATGTACGTGAACGGGCCGCCCAGGGCCAGGAACAGGTAGCCGAGGAGGAACGCGTCGAAGGGGAGGCTCCTGGCAAACGCGAGGAAGAGCGCGCCGGCGGCAAGGAACACGGAGCCGATGACCCCGCAGACGCGCGGGCCGTAGTGGTCTAGGATGGCACCGACGGGCAGAGCGGCAACGTTGGTGGCGACGGCGGCCACGGTGAACATAAGATTTAGATGTATTTCCACACATGTGTCCCCGCCATCCTCGTCACAGATGTCCTGATATGCGCCCTCTTCCTTCAGCACCGGCTTCAACGCAGCATACCCGAACACGATCCCCGCAGCGAAGAGACACAGCACCACCGTAACCCCGACTTGGACTACCCGTCGAATCTAGGGATTAGCATTCTTATGTGGCTCGAGTATCAGCGGAAGGAGGGGAGAGTCAGAAGCTCACGTATTCGTTTCCATTGCGGGACTTCAAAGGCGCCGCGAGATTGGGCAAGATGATGGGTTTCTCGGTCTTCGACGTAGGCGGGATCCCACGATTCGGGCAGGGGGTTAAAGGTGAGCTTGCGGGCTCTCTCCGAGGCGGCGACCGACGAGACGGAACCCCGCCGGGACCTTCGCCCCTCAGTAGGGACGTTGACGAAGGTCTCGAGCGATGCGACGCGTTGCAGAGACATGCCTTGAGATGGATATTTGTCATTGACAAATACCTCAAGAGAATGACTCGCGCAACGAAGAATGGAAGGGGGAGAAGGGGGAGAAGAAAGACAAGACACTGTTCAAGAAGAAAAGGGAAAAGCTAATATTCCCAGGGATACTTTAATCCCCCACCAACATTCGCCGCCAACGTGATCCAAAAGCTTGGGAAGAAGAGATGAAACCTAAAGACTAAAGAGATAAAGCTGAAAGAACCTACACCACATCCGTCCTAGGATTGAACGGGTGGGGCGGGTCCAGATATAATTCGCCAATGCCAACGAGCAGCACGAGCTCCTCAACATCGAAGAGCTTGACGTTATGTCGCCAAGCAGCCGATTCTGCTGTATGGATTCCCCTGCTGCGTCCAAGGTGTAACCATACAAAAAGGCACCCGCCAATGGCACCACGAATAGACTATACCATGTCATTTCTGTCATCGGGTGCGTTATGTAAAGCTATAGAACTTGAGCGACGTCGGCTGCGGACCTTATAGGTACGGGGAAGTGAGATGATGCATGGGGAACGAAGGCATCCCCATGTGACCTGCATATGCCGGTGAGATGTTCTCCCCCTCCTGCCTCCCCCTCCTTATTCGCCTGCAAGGGGTAGCGAATAGGAGTTATCACCACTTGGAGGCGTTTCGTTGTGTGACGTAATACGTCTATTATAACGTATTCCGTACCTGATAGATAAATAGATGATGGTATATGTGTATTCGCATCTTTCACATCCTTTTCACATCCTTGATGCTAGAGGTTCTACTCTTGGCACTGTCAAGATGATCTCACAAGACATTCGATCGTCTCACGATAATCCAAACTTGCCATGTGGGATATGAACTAGTAGAGACTTATTAGACAGTTTCGCTTCTAAAGCTCGGGTTGATCAACTTCTCGTCTTATGTCATTTACATATCTAACCAAGAGACGATTCAAATCAAAAGATAACTAATGGAGATATCAAATATATTCAGAGCTGATCATCATACTTGTATTGTGCTCGCTCAATGTCATGGGGTTGACCTGCTTCGACTAGCACAATAAGTGCTTCAATTACCAATTAATACAACACAAAAATAAGTCACGTCCCCGTCAGCGAAATATCAAATGACCACGAAAGGAATGATATTTAGTATTACAAAACTACCTGCTTGTACTATGCACAAACGTAGTAGGGGAAAAAAAAATTGTAAAGGTCATGGTATATGTAGAAGAGAAATCATGGGAGCACGGAGTAAAGAGCATGTTGAAATGGAAATCATCGATTTGTGCTTATACACCTTTTTGCGCAGAGCCCTCCTCCCACCGAGTCCATGGTTGCGAACCTTATTATAGTACACCCTTATCTCTCCAGATCCATCTCTCCCCCACATCTCCGTCAACTGGCACGCCGGACTCCGACCCGCTCGCTCACGACCCGGAAGGGTTGGCCTTCAAGCTCTGCAAAATCTGCCTGAGGTTGGTGATGGCACCGCAGGGAGCAGGCTCGGACGGGAAGATATCGAGGTATATTTCCCGCTACACCAGATCAGGGACTCGGGAACCGTCACCTTGAAACGATGCAAGACGTCTCCGTCTGCGACAAGAGTCAAAGCTGCCATCAACAATGGCTCAGCGGAACCTAACCGCGGAGCCAGAAATATACACAATAGAAATTAGATTGCCATGCCGTCCCTATGACAAAGCAAGCCTCTGAGATTCCTTCGTATCGAGGCGAAACATACGAAGAGGTATCCATTAGAAAGCAATATAGAACCCGAAGCCAGACCATCACAGAAACCCAACTCCCACTCGTAGTTGTTTAAGCGTCGGTGAAATGGATAACGGCGTTGCCATTGCTCGGGATGGTAGTCTATCGATCTGGTTAGCTTACGCCTACTGTATATTGAATTGAGAGCAAACTCACAGTGCATCCGCTGTCGCCGACTGCGTACGCGCCATCCTGGTAGTAGCACTGTATGCTGACATCACCAGTGATGTTGATGTTCATGCGAGGCGTAGCGCTGCTAGTAGGCGTGTTCGGGAACAGGGAAATGTAGGTGTTACCGTCCGAAGACTTGCCAACACCGAGGATAGTAGGAGCCCAGTTGCCGCACTCGTCGTGGTCAGTTGTGCAGTCCCACACGCAGCCATCCTCGACGGATATACCGGGCTGGTTGACGTAGTACTGGAGCGTGGTGGAGAGGCTTCCCCAGTGGTAGTAGTCGGTAGAGGCGATGTTAGCGAGGTCAACAGTAGTACCAGGCTGCGAGTCTACGGGAATGACCATAGACTCGGTGCCGGGGTAGTCAGTACGGCAGATGGCAACGTTCTTCACCATGTCGTTCTTGACGGTGACACCACCGACACCTGCCTCACAAAGGGTCTTGACAGTAGTACGGGTCAGCTCCAAGTAGCCGTCGCTGTTGCAAAGCAGACCACCGACAGACTGCTTGCTGCTTCCCTGAGCAGTGGGCCATTGGGACTTGACGTAGCCGTCGGGGCAGGCGTAAGAGTAGAAGCCCTTCTGCAAGCTCATTCCCTTAACACCGGTCTCGATGTAGCTAATGGCCAGGTCGCCAATATTGTAATCAGGAGTGAATTGAAGACCGGTCCAGCCACCGAGACCAAGCGAGTCGACAGCAACTGCACCGTAGTCCGAGGGGAATTCCGTGCACTTGATCTCGCCACTGGGAAACTCAGCGTCAATACCAGTACCACCTGTGGGATAGCTGCTCGAGGCTGAAGAGGTCGCCGCGGCGGAAGAGGAGGTCGAGGTCGAGGTCGAGATGGAAGTCGAGCTCGTGACCGCGGATGAGGAAGAGGATGAGGAAGAGGAAGAGGGTGAGGAAGTCGAGGTGACCTTCTGGATGAAGACAGCATCCTCCTTAGAGGAGGAGGAGCTAGTGACAGCCGGGGCGGCGGGTGCGGTGTAGGTGGGAGTAGTCTCGCCTACAACGACGTAGAGTCCCTTGTCCAAGCCGTCCTTGGCCTCATCGGCGCTAACCTCCTCGGAGCCCAGCATGTACTGGGTGACGGTGGCAGGAAGGTAGGTAGTCTCGACCTCACGCTTCTCGGCGGGGGTGCCTCGCTTGTGATGGTGGTGGCCGTGGTGGTGAGGCTGGGCAGCTGCACTAGCGGCAAGGGACGCCGCAACGGCGAGATTGAGAATCGTAGCCTTCATGTTTGTTCGGATGATAGTCAACTAGTAATTACTTGTCGGCGATATATATCTTAGATAGGGCGATGACCTTAAGTCGCAGTTCTGTACAGAATCATTGTTAGTTTGCCTACTCGAGTAGCTAGTCTCTAGCTTAGAGGGAGAGAGATTGGTCTCTTTGTATGTATATAGGCGGTCAAGAGGTGGAAAACTCAGCAGAAGAGCCGAGACGGGCGTATAGGTACGGTATAGGTATGATTCGTGAGAAAGAGCGACACGATACAAAGCAGTGCGCTTTGCGATCACACAAGGATGGGTACAATTGAAGTGTGCGCATCAAGGCTTACTGATTGAGATGTTGACGTGTGTAGCGCGATGTTGAGAATGCAGACAACTTCGGTATTGCGATGCGATGCCGAGGGTGAGGAATGCGGAATATTGTATTATTGTTTACTTTTCGTAACGAACGTAACGAGCGTGTATGCGGTTCCAAATGAATGTGGTAGAGAGCAGAATGACTTCTTGACTCTCAGTTGGAGGAGACGGCGCGATTGAAAGGAAACAATGAGCGTCGACGAGAGGAAAAGGTGAAATTATTGTTCGCAGGAAGAAGGGGGGGAGATAGGTGGGAGGGTTTAGGGGAGAAAGCCTTGCTTTGTGTACCCTGTCATCTGCTCAACCCTGTCTACCTAGGTACCTAGTACCCTGTTCACTGTTCATCAGGTACCCCCTACCTCCTAACACAATGCACACACACGAGAAGATCCGCCGTGGACCCTTTCTCTGGGGAGCCCAGCAACAGCCAATGGACTTCGGTCGCTAACCCGATTAGGCAGGGGGGCAGTGTAACGGCGCGAATGAATGGACAATGCCTTGACCGATGGTGCCCACTTCGAGCCACTACTGCAAGGTACGACGCACTATTCTGGTTCTTGCTGAAATTACCATGAAATAGCGTAGTAAGTGGCGCGCAAGGGGTAATGCTTGAATGCTCGAGTGTGAGGGTCAATCTGGTGTTCCCATCCCCCAGAGTCCCAGAGTCTGCAAGTCCCTGGACGAAACAAGCATCAAGCATGTACCAAGTTGGAAAGGTTGCTTGCGTGGCAATTACTATGTAAGCCCAGCAGCTACTTCTTCTTATTCTGTCTCCAAACCTGAACCGGGAAATACGAGTGGCCTCGATGGAGAAGTTTATGCTGCGTACCTAAGCTAGGCAGCTTAGCACAAGAACAACTAATGGTGTTGCTGCTGAATATGGACTGGCATGTGTTATTCGTTCTCCCGCCTCTACTCCGGCCTCACAATTTCCTCGGGGTAATATCGCAACGTCCCCCTATTTGCCCCGTTCGTTCATTCTACTGACCCGTTTGATTTACCAGTAACTAAGATTCTCGTATCTCATATTCCACTGCCTAGGTACGAGCTACCTATGTTTTAGTCACAGTTATTATGGCTGGTGTCCACTATCTGGCGCTACTATGTAGTTCGCGACTAAACCGTCAAGGGCCAAAAAAAGGAGTAAAAATAAGAATCAACTCTTCGGACCTTGGGCTGGCTGCATGGGACTAATAAAAGAAAAGGAAAAAGCTGAGCCAAGAAATCCATCCAGATCCTCATGGCACATGCCAGATGTGGATATGTTGCGCGTCTATTTTCCTTGCTTTAATTGCTGCAATTTCGGGATTAGCAGCCAGGCACATGGCCTCTCTAACTGGCTAAAATCCTTCTGGCAAATATCAACTTGCTTGATTGAACTCGCCTAGCAGTTATTGGGAGATCTCATCGTCATTCCAGGCAGTTAGACACCCGCGCGAGCACCTTGCTAGTTGTCAGAATCTTATCCTCCGTCATCATGCAATTCCTATGTACCTAGGTTCTACTCTTCAACTCCAGTTACTCCTGGTAACTTCTATGCCTTGCGGAACATTTCGTATGAGGATCATCTCACGAATACCAACACATGCATAGAAATTCTTCTTGAAAGGATAGAGCACGAATGAACTAAGTGTAAATCTATCGAGCTGCTACCGCGGACACTGCTGTGAGCAGTTTCCTCGTAGGCGTGCTTCATGATGACAAGTTAATGGAAGCTCCAACGCTAGCACGACGACTTCATATCTCGTTAGCTCTTGCGCTACACAGTTTCCACTTCACCATGTGCCGTGCCACCCGCAACAATGTGAGAGTCGTGCCACTTGGTGATAGTTGAGCCTCGCGATTCTACTTTGGGTTGAATTGTAAGATTCCGATACATGATGCGTACATTCGCCAGGCTACTGTAACTTATTAGACTCAAGCGCTATTACCCGTTCAGCAGATTGCTACATACTTAATAACTCTCTCGCAAATTATGAGCCGTGCTCTTGGTCACCCGCTAGATCATTGGAAAGGCGCATCGGATCGCATGTGTTTGCGATGGCTTCATCTTACAAATTAGACTTACGTGTGCGCAACTCGAACCATTGACCACATCTGGTTTCAGCGTCGCTCTTTGATCGCTGGCCGCTTACCAATACACCATATAGGTTACCTACCATGCAAGTTCATGCAGTTCTCGCAGATAAATATGTGAGAAGCCTAATTTATAATTAGCTTGTGCTACTCCCGTATCACCTTTTCCGGTTCGGGACGAACACACCTACCTATAAGATCGCTTACCGTTGGGCTAGTTAGCACCCGGGAACGGATAGCAGCCGCAACTTTCTTTTAGGACCGGAGTCCGTCAAGTTCGGCGTGTATAGCTGTGCTTCGGGCTCGTACGATATTGACGTTGACGTGTTCGTAAGTCTGTCAAGGCCAACCCCTTCTCGTGAGAGATATCGCCTTCATGTTGACGCTTTCCGACATTTGAAGTTCAATTAGATCGGATAGACTAGAATGTTTGAGTAGCATAGGATACTTGCAGTTATCGAGGACGCCATCTTTGTCTCACAGTCCGGACTAGTCGGGTTCTAAGAGGCGGCGGCTTTATGTTTCATCCGGAGCAGCTAGTAGAGCACGACACTTTACGAGAACAAGATTTCAGGGCATACAATAGTCCTACTTAGCTACGAGGTAAGGGATGTTGTTCAGCTAAATTTCTCTCCGTAAAGCATGAGTCCGACCTCTCCTCCTCGTTCTATGTAGCTTGTAGCAATTGGAGGCATCGGAGTTGAACTCCATTCTGGTCAGCCATGCCAAAAGTGTCTCGGCGGTTGACAGGACCACTCTCGTTATCCTCAACCGTCTGACTTTACTTACTATCAGTCGAGAAGACGTCTGCGGTGACTACATACTCAAACGACCTTACGTTACATATTTACCGGTTCTGCGCTTGTGTTACGATTGTGATTCTACAAGTCTCGCTTTGCCTTAACGTTTGACTCAGTGTCGCCGTTTTTAATATCGTTGTGCGATGCCACGAAGCTCACAAGCTCGGACAGTAGGGCTCTTTCGTACCTACCTCCACTTACTTCTACCATGTATGTAAGAAGCCGCACGGCAATTTCCCTTGGGACGGTCAATACCTCATCGATTCCACTTAAACACTTCACCCTATGGTACAGCCATTCGAGATGTGATAAGCTACTTTGGCAGTATCTATCTGTAAGATACGGGTCCGTTTAGATGTGTAGCAATAGCAAACTTCGGGTGACATACACATGCAGCGTATTGTCATACTTGATACACTAGCGAGGAGGTGGGGTTGAGATGACCATATGCCATCGTCGACAGTCCCGACTTCTTACAATACAGTGGCTTATAATGCGGCAGGAAATGTAGTTCTAGATCTTTCGCTGCCCTCAATTTCAATCTTCGACCGTAGCCGTCGAAATGTACTAGGGGTCGTTTCAAGTCGCCAGCGGGGAATAATTCCTATGGAAGCACTTATCCAGGGTAAAACAGGCAGCAAGTAATTATGTTGAAATCCAACATCTTCCCGGGCGTCTTCTTTAGGTCCTTCACGTTGAGCTAAAGAAGCCCGGTGAAGGTTGGGGGCACTCCCAAACGTGCCACAACCGTCCAGGGGCACATAATTCTATTGTGACATCTGAGCTGGCCACTGCCAGGACAGGTTCATCACTTGTTGGTTTTCTTTTATAATTACCTCTCCCCAATGGACAGCTGAGCTCACCTCTTTCTCTTGTCATTATCCCCACCTGGGTATTCCTCTAATATCCTAATACAAGGTAAATCGGGTAAATACGAGGGGCGATGGAACAACAAGCCAACAATGATTATTGACAAGATGAGCATCTAGAAGGTAGGTATTTATAGTATAACTTCAGTAGGAGACATACAAACAAGCAAGGCCATTAACGTTAGTTAGGTGCCTATATGGCTAGGATTTCAAAGGTGATTATATATACCATTACAGATACGACGGCCACCTAAGAGAATATCGATGGCGTGCCTGTGGCGGCTGAGATTTAGAGGCCACTGAGATGAGAAAGCCCATCGTCGATGTCATATTGGCGGTACTTCATTCATTACCATATTAAAGTTTGCATAAGTGTCGTGGAGAATCGATGTCCACAGGAACCTACCTAGGCGCCTGAGGCATAAGCGAGGTCGCTAGTCTGATGCCTTGTGAAGAGTCGGGAAAATTGCATATAACACCAATATTCGATGTGAGCTTTCGGTAGAACACTGGAATTGGATGAGTTATAACTCTAGATATCTGAGGTGTACACCATAATCCTCTCGATGTCATTGATGCCGTATATAGCTATCTACGAAGGTGGCTTTTTTTCGCGTAGACATTGCCGATTCAACAGAAATACCAGATACCGACCCGTCTATGGAGCTTATGAGATTCGCCGTCTGGGGAAGAAGAGGAAGAAAAAGGAGAAGAAAAAACGTGACCCTAATTTATGTCCATTGATTTTCACCACACCTAACGGCAACTGTTGGGATGGTATGCACAACTGTGAGGATCGTATCCGGCATGATATCAAGGGTCAAGGCGAAGCAAGTTCACACATGGAATTTTTCATGTATACCTATCTATTTTCACTGGACGATGGATGCATCAAGATAGAAAGTCTGCTGTGTCGTGTAGCCACCTAGGAAAATGTAAATGCCCACAAACCGGCGAGTCAGAAGTAAGCGATACCTGAGGTATAACTTATGTAGGCGAGACCGAAGAACCTACTTAAATCGTAGTAAGCTGTCGGTAAGCCTTGGATATTCCCTCAGAGCACCTAACGTGAGGGCTATTCCTGGAGGTTAGTAGGTAAATAATCTTATTGAATAAATCTGGTATTCCCGACGCCGCTCTTCTCGGTGAGGCGACCATTGATGACTTTATTAACAACAGCACCCATTACTAAGGTACTTATCTACATGTATCTGATAGGCTTGTATATTCGAGCCAGATGTATGATCAGACAACCAATAGGTTCTGAAAGTAGTCGTTTTGGCGTATGACGAGGTTGTCCTATCCACCACTGCTGCCTCGTCAGATGTCCTTACTGGCTGACTGGGTGGGTGTATGAGCCCTAGAGTAGGTAATAGCCTGCCTATAAGTCGGCATTCGGTACCTAATATGAGTATGACGAGTCACATTTCCTACCGATCGGTAATTTGCAGGCAGTCGGCTGGCGAGCTGGGAGAGAGTTAACTGATTACGTTACTGATGTCAGTGTCGATAAAAGTAGCTTAGCGCTAACGTAATCCACGAATGAGGCTCAGCGGCAAATCTTTGGAGAGAATTCTTGCATGGCGCGGTCGCTTTCCTCGGCTATTCTTGCGAGGCTGAAGATTATGGCGGAGGGAATTGAAGGGAGGCAGACAGGCAGACTGGTAGACTGAAGTGCGGGAGGGATACCGCCGCAATATGCTGCCTCAACAACCGAGACTGCCAGGTCGCTGCTATATTCACTTCAGTAACGATGAACTGTACATATTACATATTGAAATGTTGTTATTCTGGTTTGAAATCTGCAGAGAGACACGGAGGAGAGCTATCGCATGAGTTTCCGAACTAGCGACCCAAACAGCCAAACAGGTGGCTTGGTCCCATTATCACGAGCTCGGAGGGAGCTTGGATGAGCCGTAGAGCTCCCGATTTGGACGGGACTAGTGGAACGTTTGTCCGCTTTGGGCGATTGAAAATGGACTTGGCGTTTGTGGGGTTACAGTTCTTGGTCGGCGAGGTAATAGAGACGATGCAATAAGGACATGCGATGACTTCACCAACAGCATATGCTACCCCAGCAGCCTATGTACCTAGGTATGCACAATTATAAGCATACCCATGAAATTCAGTAGCAATTGGATGAAAAGAGGGGAAGAAGAGATGGAGGAGAAAAAGAAAAAAAAAGAGAGAGTCTGTTTCCAATCTCGATTGTCAATGTCGTATGTGTTCACCATCTTTTTGCAAAAGCCGAATACCTATCGATAGGTGGGCCGGAGCTAGAAGATGGCAGATGGCAAAAACAGCTGGCGTGGGCCCGCGGAGAGAACCTTGAAATGACATATGACGACTAACGCACGCATCCTTGCAACCATGTCATTATCATTGGATCGATACACGAAGTGATCGAGCGCCTCAAAAGCGTCATGCTCCTTGTGTCAATTCTATCATCTTTTTACTGGTCCGCCATGTCTTCTAGGTCCGCGACATATATCTCATACCTTAGAGGTAAATATCGGTAGTATGATTCAACCTATAGATTGTATAGATTGACCTGAAATGTGGCGGGCCCAACTATCTGGTGGACGGTAGATAGGATAGATGTTTTTTGAAAAACATCTACGACTGCGATGTAAGGTCCGGCGCATAGGAAGACACCTGGCAATGATACCCTGATTGCCTGGGTACCTGCTGCAAGCGCCGGTTGTATCCTCCCTAATCTGGGATGACGTTGCTATTGGTTGAGATCAAATCAGCCACCATGATGGAAGCAACAGATCCGTCCATTCACCAGCCCCATCAACCAACCTACCTGCCTACCTACATATGTACCTAGGTAGGGTAGGTACTCGCCTCTGTTGTGAGCTCGTCGTTTGGTTGCTCGAGCATAAGCCGTGGGACTGCCTGCCTTATCACGAAGTAGAAACAAACAGGCGGTGTATCCTATGTCTCTGTGTCCGGAACTTAATAAGCTCTGGCTTCCAGTCGCCCTTCTAGTAGTTTGTTCACTATGTGAGTTCATAGGCCACGCAGATTCCGTCACGCATTACATAGAATCATCCACGGCAGACGATACCTTCTACCGGGCTTTCATATGCGGATATGTTACCCATGCCTAAGCCACAGCAAATCTGGCTAGGTAGGCTAGGTATATAATCCGTAGAAAAAAGGAGACGACGTTCCATGAGTTACCGCCGGTATCCAGTAGTCATTGACGCCTTCATCTGTGTGTCAAATCAGGACAAAGGGCTCTTTTACTCAGAGAGGCGAATTTCTATCTCTAGAGATGCCTCCTACCAAAGATCTGTGCCGCCACATACATAGTCAATCTCCATATCTGTGCGTAGTCTCAGGCTGGTGTATCTTGTATAGAATTGATCAATTCTATTAACGAGATGGACGGATAGTAGTTTTGAAGCCTGCCAGCTTTGACTTCTGGCTTAGGTGTGTACCTAGGTAGTCACAGCTACTGCTTACAATACCTGAATGAAAAGTTTACCCATCAAAAAGTGTACCTGTATAGGCTGTACCTAAGGGAGTGTGATGCCTAGATGTATAGGCATGTTACCACTAGGTGCTGACTGTACTTAGGCTGTACTTTAGGTTAGGTACAGTGCAGGATCATTGGGGTTGCGCTCAGGTGGTGACCGAACCAGAATAATTCCGACCAGACACGCATCAGCCCAATAAACTGGAACTTGCCGCCGCCTCCGCCTCTTTTTTTCCCCTTCCCACTGCCACCTGCACTGCACCTGGACCACCTGGGCTCGCTGGACCTGCACCACCACACTTTGACGTCCCCCCAAGCACCATTTTTTTTCCTGCTCATCCACAATCATCCTGCCCTTTGCGGCTCAGTCGTCCACTTACACGTTGACTGCCTACCTTTTTTCTATCACCAAAGCAATTGTCTTTGAGATACCGTTTCGTTACGGCAAAAAATAAGAGGGATTAATTAATTACTTTCTCTGCCCAATCATTTTTGTATTTGTAGTAATCAAAAAGGCAAGGTAAAAAAAAAGATCAGCACCTGGACGCGGCAGAGCGCGATCATCAACAACACCATCAACCATTGCAGCCACGCCCTCCAGCCACACATCCAGCCTTACTGTCCATCGAGCTCGACGATGCGTCGTTAATGCGCCATACCTCACATCGCGTGTTTTCCCAGTCGATTTCAGGTCATTTCTTGTAGGGAGCTCAATCGCGCACTTGGTTATCGTTATCCAAACTCATGGCGTCCGAGAAAGGTCCTGTCGCGACGGAAGCCCCGCCCTTCTCATCAACAGCTTCACAACCGACTCTCCTCTCAGATCCTGTATCCGTCGAGGCCCTTACCGCTGAAGCTGCTCGCGCAACACAGTCGCTGAAGAGACAGCGAGAGTCCTCCCCAGCTTCGCCATCGTCCGCCCTCTCGGCGCTCCATCGGGAGCTCTCTCCGTCCAAACAAGCCAGACTAGCTAATCTGCCGTCGAGATACTCCCCTGCTCCCCTGACAGGAGCTGCAGCCATCGAAGACGAAAAACGTAGAGAAGAGGAACGGTACAAGCTACAGGTTTCGGGCGCTAGTGAAAACCCTGCTTTCAAGGCACAATCCGCACTCTTGTCTGCGAGCGCTTTGGCTATGAGTCGACCCCAGGACGCGCCTCAGGACTTGGTCCACGAGCTCCAGCAAGAGCTTCCTCATGAACTTCCTGAGGAAGCTTCCCATGCTATTTCCCAGCACGTTCCCCAGCCGGATGATGCACAGCATGCTGCATCTCCTCCTTCCGTGTCCATACCGCTCCCGGATGCGCAAGAATCGGAACCGAAGCCCGAAAACACCAGTCCTCATAGCGCAGCGAGCTTGGGCAGCTTGGGTGGGGGGACGGGTGGCCCTATGACAGACAGCCCGGGACCTATGGAAATTGATGGACGCAGTGACAGGTCCGGCTTTGGGGCGCAGCCCCCAGCTCCAATGGAAGAAAAGGCTGTCGCTTCCTCAATGTCGTACCCTGGCATCCTGCCCCCAACCTCCACCATGCCCGCGCCCCCGGCACGAGGCATGAGTATGCCGATGACACCGAATCAGCAGGCAACCCCGCGCTCGCCGAATTCGAAGAAGCACAAGTGCCCATATTGCGAGACGGAATTTACGCGACATCACAACTTGAAGAGTCATCTTCTAACTCATAGCCAAGAGAAGCCATACGTTTGTCAAACATGTTCCATGCGCTTCCGTCGCCTGCATGACTTAAAGCGTCATAGCAAACTCCATACAGGAGAGAAACCCCACGTGTGCCCGAAGTGCGACAGAAAATTTGCGCGTGGCGATGCTTTAGCGCGACACAGCAAAGGTCCTGGGGGTTGTGTAGGCCGACGAAGTAGCCTTGGTAGCTTTCTTGGCGAGGAAGAGGTAGAGGGCTCCAGCCACATGGAAGGCGACGACACTGCGATGAGTGGTATCGTATATGATAACGAGGGTGACATGACGGAGGAAGAGCGACGACGTTTGAGTTTACCTAGCATAAAGGCCCAACACGTTCAGGGTAATGAGGACCCCGCATCGCTTCTGAATTCCCTCCTTCCACTAACAGATCATACTTCAGGGTCTACAGCAGGCCGCCTCTACCCACCTAACGTAGATCGAGGTTCTGGAAGTTCGAATACATCCCAGACCCCTGGTACGAGCATCTCATCTCTTCCCGTAGGCGCGGGTAACCCAGCCATGTATGCTCAGAATGCCATGACGGAGAGTCCCAGGCCACTCAGTCCCTCTGGTGTTCACGGTCATGATTCGGCCAACGTTGCGCGACAGCGCTCTCCTAGTTTGACGGCGCAGTTTCAGCAACAGCAACACCAACAGCAACTCAGCCGTCACCAACCGGACCGACATACCCCTCCAGGTTCGTGCAGCCCCAATTCTCTCATTTCCTACTATTATGCTGAGACAATCGAAGTGCCCGGGTTTACTACGGCTGCCGATGCGGCTAGGTATGCTGCTTCCGCGGGAGCTCTACAAAACGCAGCTCCAACTTCACAGGGCACATCTGGAAGCACAGTCGCTATAAGTTCCGGAGTCAACCACTCTCAAACATCCAGCGCCCCGGGCCAGAATGGTGGAAGCGGGGACAGCACCAGCAACAATATCTTTGCGACCGACCAAGGCATTTGGGCGTACATACATAGTCTCGAGGAACAAGTGAGGCAACTTAATGAACGAGTCCAGACCATGGAAGCGGCGGGTAGATCGCAAGAGGAGAAAATAACATACCTTGCGGGCGAAGTGACGGCTCTCCGCAGTCAGGCGGAGGTCAAGTCGGATGCGGCCATGGCCGAAAAACTAAGTAGCTGAAAAGATGCTACCGATTCAGGAATGACGACGATAATGGCATGGTGAGCTGGGCGGTGTGATGACTTAGCGGAGGACTTATTGTGTATGCATGGTGCACATGGCCGGCTTAGGGGGGTCTGCATCTGATTCTTTGCGGTTGCTGCCTTCTCCGGTATAGCCACGCGGACGACGGGCTCACATTTAGTAGGGGAAGGCGTTTAGGGGGGGGGGGGGGGGGTTATTCCAGTCGCCTGCAAAAAGTCGGGGTGTGTGTTTTACGGTCGATTTCAACAAGCCCCCTCGAAGGTCCTTCGTTATTTGATTCTGGTGATATCCCCGCGGTTTTTTTATATTTGGACTTTGAGAACCGGGTGAAATTCCGACACCCCTTTTTTTACTTTCATACAGTTCGCTCTAGTGTGTTCGTGTATTATAAAGATCAAAGTGCAGATAGATTGCCTCGAGGCATGGGCCGACAAAAAGGGGGGGCAAAGGCGTCGCTATAGTGCTTAATGAATGAAATCCAGCAAAACTATTTATCTCGTTGGCTTACAGACAAGTTGACATGATCTTGACCCCTGACTTGTAATTACGTGCACGGATATCGTGAGATATGTTTCACTTTCGTGGTTTACTAAGGCTGTTATCTACGTAGTCCGTTTCAACTTATCGGCCGTATTTTATTATTTGGCATTGAGTAATTTAAAGGGTATTTTAGGAAGGATAATACTTTTATGATATCTATGAAGTCAATGGCATAAAAAAAATCATCAATTAGAGGCTTTTTGCGTTGCTTTTTCAAATTGGGCAGTAAATTCTCTAAGTCACCCATTTAGAACTTGGATTACCTAATCCTGAAAATGATGGAACGCACAGACCACCTCACTAACTCCTTCTACTGATTCCGTTGGCACGTGCAGGGCCAGAGCCCTCACACAAAAATTTCCTGCACCCGTACTGGGCCTAGTGTGGGAAACTAAGCGAAAACCCTCTGTGCAAATCAACCGTCTCTGGTAAATCGTCAACCCACCATTTCAATCTTGAACATTCGCCCTTCGACAACCGCCAACCCACATCGACGCAGCGGACTTTCTTGAGAGAATCACTAAACCGCAATCATGGCTGACGACCCGGACTACGTACGTTTCTTATCCTATCGCGCGCTGCGAAATACATGATTCGAATGGGGGGGACACTAAACGACTAACTTTTGATTGCACAGAACGCTGAGGAGGCCGCAGAGCTCAAGAAGAGAAGACAGTTCCGCAAGTTTTCCTACCGAGGAATCGACCTTGATGCGTACGTTTTTTTCATCCTTTCGAGATTCCACAGTCACCCAGGAGCGATCGATCGCCTGTGCCATTCTAGGCCTATCAAACCCGACACACACAATCAGAATGAAGAGATTCAAAGCTAACGATAACAAACTAATAGTCTCCTCGACCTTTCTTCCGATCAACTCCGTGATGTCGTCCACGCCCGTGCCCGTCGCCGGATTAACCGAGGTCTGAAGCGAAAGCCCATGGGCCTCATCAAGAAGCTGCGCAAGGCCAAGCAAGAGGCCAAGCCCAACGAGAAGCCCGACCTCGTCAAGACGCACTTGCGAAACATGATCGTGGTCCCCGAGATGATTGGCAGCGTCATCGGCATCTACTCCGGCAAGGAGTTCAACCAGGTCGAAATCCGACCGGAGATGGTTGGCCACTACCTGGGCGAATTCTCCATCTCATAGTACGTTGCGCCTTTGCAATTCTCGATATCTAGAGAATAAGTAGTACAGCTTGCTAACCAGTTCTACAGCAAGCCCGTCAAGCACGGTAGACCCGGTATCGGTGCTACCCACTCTTCTCGTTTCATTCCTCTCAAGTAAGCCTGTGGAAAAGGGATGGGGGCTTTGCACTTTGCATTCAGTCATGGATTGGGCGAACGGAACGGTTTCTCTTCGGTAGATAGGCAAATGACCATCAGCCGAAATGCGCTACATGATAATGAATTGAGATCATTTGCGCCGTATACCTGTGCTTATCTGTCGAGACTTGATTTACTACGACTTTTTGCTCGCAATTCTCCGTTATCTGTATAACGCAATATCTCAGCTACGCTACAAATACCCCTCGCCTATGCCGATTGGTATCAATGACATAGTGACCCCCCTATGGATCAGTGGACGATCCTCATCTATCGGGTTTCCTATGAATGTCATATCATGCAAGTGATCGATGCTTCACGATACAAATAAGCCGTGCCTTTCAATACACATCTCGAAGCATATAAAAACGATATGCTTATGCTCATGATTATGTCTTGCCTATAAACTTAGTGATTACACTAGAGACACTTTTTACTCAGCTGACGTTTACACCCGGGACTTGCCTGAGGCTGGGCACGTAGAAAGACTCGTGCTAATCGGGTTCTTATATGATATAGCAGTCCAACTACATGAGCGTATGAAATATTCACATATACAAGAGTTAAGGGTTCCCTACGAGTACCTACTAAGGTACGTAAGAGTAAAAGGAACATCCAGGTCGATTCCACAGAGACCTACGAAGACGTAATATCTCTTCACTCTCTTCGCGCTCGCACATTCCGAGGAACGTAGCACAAATTGAACAAAGTAAAAACCAGGCCAAAATTTCAAGTCTCAGCCATTATGCTTCGCCAGACATATTACTCTAGTAGTTCTATGGAATATGTAGGTTCGTCCGTCGCCGTGGTTTTTGCAAGGGATATTCATTCGGAACTGATGATAGTACAGAGGTTCTTCTCCTTATTTTTTTTTTCTCTTTCTCTCTCTCTCTCTCTCTCTCTCTCTCTCTCTCTCTTTATATAGGTAGGTATGTGTATATCTCTCTCACGATGATGACTCTTGCTCGATCTTTGCCAGCTTGACTAGTTTCCGCTCTTCTTCCGCTGCCGCCTGCCGACGGTAGTGCTCCGTGACGTGCTCGAGGCTGGGCAGGTGGCCCGCGGGGACGTTCCAGGGGGAGCCGGCGTTGATTAGTCTGTTTTGTGTGTATTTTTTTCTGTGGTTAGCCGTGTTTTATCTTCTTCTTTTTGCTGTTGCTGCTTCTATTACGCATCTGCCCCGGACCAGGTGTCTCTTTGCTACTTCTTAAGAGACCGGGCCTAAAATGGAAAGGGAGTGGGAAATAAAAGGGGAGGGGAAGGGGAAAACATACTCCGGGGTCTTGAGCTCGACGTGCGTACTCTTGCCCGAGTACAGGATCAGGTGCTTGTCGTGGGCCGCCTGCTCGAAGATGTTGGTCCGCAGCGTGTTGCGCTCCTCCCAGTCGTTGAAGTAGTCGAAGTTGCGCCGCAGCCACCGGGAGCCTACCGACGGCGAGCCGTCGGCGCCCGGCCGCGAGATCGAGTACCCGAGGTAGGAGGCCGGGACGAGGGCGGCGAAGACGTAGAATCCGGTCTGTGTGCGATTTCTATCGTTAGTTTTCCATGATGTCCGTAGCCCACTGGAATAGCAGGGAGCATATGTCCTGTGGGGAGGGGAGGGGAAGAACGTACGCCTAGTCCCTCGGGGGCGTGGTGATGGTGATGGTCGTGGTCGTGGCTGTGATCGTGGCTCTCCGAAGCGTACGTGCGCGATGGTCGAACCGTCGTGGGCCGCGTTCGCCGGGCTACGCCAGCCGCTCTTGTCCGGAGGGCCTGCATCTTGGTATGTGTATGGGGGAGGCGTGAGCACCAACTGGGCTTCGCAATGGATGGCAAAGTCGTCGCTAACGTATGTATATGAGCTCAATTCGAGGGCTTCGCTTCAGAGATGTCGGAATTGAGGCATATGGTGGGGCCTCTCGTTAGCCAATCATATCGGTTTAATGGGTAGGCTTTTAGGGTGCGGGCATTTATGATGGACTGTATTATGCACTGTCTCCACCCTACATATGTATGTACCTAAGATACTAAGGTTCTTTTCTACCTCTTCACTTCTAAAATTATACGAATTTACCCACTGCATTTCGTCAACTCTACGACTTTTTCTTTATTCTGACTTAGACTTGTGAATGAATAATATTTGGGATAAGATACTTTCCTTGACTCTGAGATTTCAGAGTTTTTCTTACATGTTCTGCGTAGTTCCATTAGTTGCTCTGTCTTCGTGTCCAGTTTAGCTATTGCAAAGTGTCCTAAATAAGACGGGTTGCCACATTGCTCACTTACAAAAAGACTTATTAAGTTGACTTGAGCTCATCACAAAGTAAATGAGCGATACGCTTCAAACACCTGGCAAAATGGGACTCTTAAATAAGCGCAATATACAAAGGGTTGCATTATTATCTGCTCTCAATTCTGTTTTCCTCTCTTCTTTCACATCGGCATCGGCATCTCCGTCTGAATCCCCATCAGCCGAGAACGAACTGATATGCCACACTGACAACCCGGCGGAATGTTATCCTAAAGTCTTCTCCGCCACCGAGGAATTCCAGACCGTCCGCGACGACCAGGACCTCCCGCCGGGCCTCCACGTGCGCCTGGACATCCAGACGGGCCAGAAACAAGCCAAGCTGTACGATCCCAAGGAGGACGCGAACCCAGCCCTCGAGGGTCTACCGGTGGACCGATCCGTCGTCGTCGTAGATCCGCAAGACGAAGAGCAGCCGCAGATCCCCCTCGGAGCGCCGGCATACGAGCCCGTGGGCGTGGTCAAGGCGCCGAGGGAGAAGAACGCGGGGTTTTCCCGGGCCCTCGAGACCGTCAAGAAGGACTTGACCAACTCCTGCCTGTCCGACGAGCTCGACACGGCCCTGCAGGACCTCGAGGACCTGTCCCACGACATGTACTACGGCTTGCAGATCGTCGAGGACCCGGACGCCCTGCAGGCCCTGTTCTGCCTCCTACTCACCCGGCGCGACGACGCGTCGGCCGCGGTGCTGCTGGAGCGGCCGCTCACGGAGCGTCCCGACTTTCTCGCGTCGTCGATCCTGGCGTCGTCGATCCGGAACAACAAGCCGGCCCTCGGCGCCGTCGAGAACTCGTGGGACGCCGTGGTATCGACGCGGTGCGGGAACCCCAAAGACAATAATACCGGCTCGCTAAAAACCGAGCTGTACGGCAACCTGGCACCTACCTCGGGGCCGGTAGACGCGGCCGAAGAGGAAGCCGAGGCGTACTTTGCGCGGCTGCAACTCGCGGTCTGGGACGGGCTGCTCAAGAGCCCCAAGATCAAGGCCGAGTTCATGGAGAACGACGGCATGCGTAGCTTCCTCCGGATTCTGCTGCGCGGGGGAGATCTTTGGGAAGGCAGGAGGGCTAAGGTCGCGCGGATCGTGGCGGATACCTTCCTCGATGAGGAGGTGGGTGCGGTGCTTGGTGTCTGGCCTACGGAGAGTGTCGCGAGCGATGCTAGTGTTTGCGAAAAGGGAGGAGCGGACTCTCTGGAGGAGGGGTGCTGGGAGCACCATCTAGAAGCGATTAGCCTGGACTCTCGAGATGCGGACTGGAGCCAGCCGTTACTCGACATGTTGCGGCAGAGGCGGTCAGAGACGACCCAGTCGCAGAAACATAAGCGAGATGAACTATGATAAATACCTAGGTAATTTTACACGGCTTGCCGTTGCATTTTACAGAATTACAGAGAAATAGCAGCACATTCAAGGCGTATGGGACTTTGTATGTTTGTAGGTTACTTTTTTTTGTACTTTCCAACTACCCCAACGAATACCCTACCTGCATCTCTGTAAAATACTTGACGAGCAAAGATGCAGTCTACTAAGGAGAGAGTATCATATGTGCCTTAGGTATTACCACGTTTCGTTTCGTGCATCGCCCAGGTAAACCCTGCGAACACATAAACGCGCAAGTAGTCGTGACCTTATCCCAACCCCGCCAGTTAGTTGTCCATAAGCCATAAGCCATATGCCTTGCCTCTCCCTATTCCACCATGTAGTAAGTATTCATCAGGGCCACAGGTCACGCGCCCTTACCCTTCGTCTCGGCCATCATCAACCCGTCCACCCCCACCACCTCCGCCCACCGGGCCTCGAAGTCCCGTCGCACGCCGTCGGCCTCGTCCGCGCACCCCGCCCGCCGCAGGTACGCCTGCAGCGTCGCCAGCAGCGTCAGCGTCGCGTTGTCGGCGCGTCCGAACACCTCCTCGCACACGTCCAGGCTGCGGTACAGCATGTCGACGGCCTCCTCGGTGCCCACCGCGTAGCTCGTCCGCAGCGTCCGCAGCATATTATAGCACGCGAACCGCGCCAGCCGCGGGTCCGCGCCGCCGCGCGTCGAGGCGAGGGTCCGCGCTGCGGCGGCGGCTTCCGTGGGCGTGTTGTGCAGGTTGAGGAGCCAGGACACGTGGTACCGCAGCATCTCGATGTCTTTTTGCGGTGGATCGGCGGGGTTGTCGCCGCTGGGACTAGGACTAGGACTAGGACTAGGACTAGGACTAGGACTGGGGCTGCTACCGGTCCCCGCGGAGTCCGGCGATGATGAGGACGCCGAGGTCGCTTCGAGGTCGTCTAGGATGTCTTTCATGCAGCGCTGTGCTGTTTCGACCTCGATGAACTCGCTGTTGAGCATGGCTCGGTACAGGGTCGCGAGGTACGTCGGCTTGAGTTGGCTATTCAAGAGCAGCGCTTGTAGATAGGACTGCATGACCAGACCGATAAACTTATTGATCTCGGCCGGGTTCGCGTCTCGCAACCTCGCAAATAGGAGATGCAGAGGATGTCTCGGGCCGAGGACTATGCGCGACAGGCCGAACGAGTAATTCAGCAGCGACTCGGCGAGGCCCGGCCCCGACTGCAGCAGCGCCCCGAGGGCGAGACACGTCTCGACGAGCAGCGACGGGTCCTGCCTCGCCATCACCTCCGCGTAGTCATCGAAGGTGATCCGCACCATGTGGAAACCCTGGTCCTGGAAGCCGTTGACGAACAGCTGCCGCGCCGACGACACCGGATCCAGCCACGTCTTGGCCCTGCGCGGGAACACCAGCTCCCTGCCGGGCGTCCTCTGCCACAGCGAGGCGTCGAACGCGCCCCCGACGTAGCCGTGGACGATCTGCATGCACTCCTCGGGCAGCCGCAGACCGTCGGGCGCGTCCAGGCGCCTCGGCACCGGCACCGGCACCGGCACCGGCACCGACGACATCGACTCCCGCTCGGGCACCGGCGACGGCGTCCGGCAGATGATGTCCTCGATGCTGCGCCGCTGGGCGCCGGACACCTCGACGCGGCCGGCGAGGATGGCTTCTAGCTCCTTGCGCCGCGCGGGCGTCACGCGGCGCAGGTACGTGTTGAGCCGGTCCGAGTCGATCTTGCGCCCGTGGACAAAGGACACGGAGGTCTTGCCGACCGCGGCCCGCTTACCCCGCTGGACGAGCAGCTCGGCGACCTGGTGGGCGCGTAGCTTCTTGTGCAGGCCCCATCTGTTGAAGCGGATCTTGTACATCTTTTCTCTGGGCGCGTGTCAGATGGGTAAGACGCGGACTCGGGGTGGTATTGCATGTGTGTAAGTAAAAGAAGGAGAAGGTGAGTATGATTGTTAGGCGGGTAACTCGGTTAGAACTTACGTTGCGAAAAAGTAGTATTCCTCTCGCATGATACACATGACTTCCTTCAGACTCCTATTTTGGTCGAGATATAAGGATGTGATGGTATCGCGGTAGTTAGCCCAGTCGCCGTCCTTCGCCGGGCTGTTATGCCTCATCGGGAGTGTTGTGGTAGTCATTGAAGCCGTGGACTGGTCGGAGGATTTCTCCTGTTGGGGTGAGACCGTCATGACAAACAACTAAACAGTAGAGTCTTGCTTAGCCACAAAAGATAGAATAGAGTAGAGCTTCTTTGTCATACCCTCACGTGGTTACGGGTATTACATAAAATATAGCATGCAACTATTGTGGACTAGGGTGGATGCGCACGAGCCGAGAAGACTTGGCTCAATTCAACGTTGTAAGGAATGTCGCGAGTATTAGTGTCGAGAGAGAGAGAACAATGGAATTGATCTGGTAGCCATACCAAAGTCGCCTCCTGCTTCACTACGTCGCATCGTCTACGACAAGCACGACACGTTCGGAATAAGTGTCACTGTAATAAGGCTGGACTCAGGGTGATCATCTTGATTCGAAAGAGGGCGATCCCTGTTGTTTCATCAATGCGACGGTCAAGGTACCGTGTCTGCTCATTGACGTTAGATAATACACGTGTTTATAGTAGTCTAGCAGGTACCTATTTAACCCGATTCAAGGTAACATTGAGGCATATTAAAAACACCGTGGATCCCCTTGTTCAGTCATCAGTGCCCTTTTTGGCTGCCAGGAGGGCGAAGGATTCATACAAGTACTTGTAGGGCGAATAGGGAGCCTAGCGCCAAGGTCAGTATACCCAATTTAGTAGCTACCGTTTTGCAATTGGTGGCACTCGATTACATATATCTTTCGTCTTCTGCTAGGCCTCCAACTAGGCCTACTACTAGACCCGTTATATAGCCCCTAGACTCAGGGTTTCAACTCTTGGAATGTAGCAAGCGGCTCTTGGCTTCCATCTAATACCATCCTCTTTTCGTAAGGATGCTCCAGTGGTTAGTATAACCTCGTGCCGGATGACAGCACTACTTACCCTACTCTATATTTCCCATGTCCCGGAATATACTATAGGCCGAAACCTTCAGCCGATACCCCGAGGATGAGGCAGCAAGACATTGTACGTAAGTTCTTGGCTTAAGAGTCGAGAACTGCCTCTTGGACACGAGATAATCTTGGTGTTGCTGCGATTATCCTTTTTGTGAGTATCTGCCTACTTGGGATGATAGCTACTCTACTCATATAGAAGTGGGGTTTGGAGCAATGACGCAAGATTCTTGATAAGTTGTCGGTAGAATAGGTGTAAGTGGTGTGTCCCTTGTCTTGTCGGCGACACCCTGGATCTCTATCGAGTCGTCGACGGTGAAAAGCGAATTCTTGGCCGACCAAGGAAGTGGAAGAAAATTGGGCTTCCCCTGGACGAATCGAAGCTAAACTGGCTCGGGAGTTACCTTTTGAAACCTAATGATAAGAATGGATTTCTTTAGCTCGAATACTAGACTCTAGACTATTCTAAACCGTTACTCCGGTATGTTTGTGGGGTTGCCTTGATAAGGTGGTTCTGAGCAACTTACACTACTAGGTAATGCACTAAATGATACTTATCAAGCATACCTCCTAGCCCAGGGTGTACTATAGTAGCTTCAACCCATCAATGTGGTATACCTGGCCCGGTAAAGGAAACGCTCTAACACGTGGACATCCGTCAACATAAAGTGACTGGTCATTAACGACCCAGTAACTATCATGCAAGTGAGATCAGCGTTGTGTTTATCCGGAGCAGGGTTTCCAAAGTTGGTGAATCAGTTTGGTCCTCTGCGAGAGCCACTGGGATCAGGATCCCCCACGACTAAGCGGGGAAGTCATGTCATGTCATAGCTTTAAATTTACTATGTAAGTTTGATAGGGGCGGAAATCCTTAGGGCAGGATGACTAAGTTTATCAATGGGTAACTAATAAAATACTCGAAATAGAGATGTAAGTAGTACCCGTATTCTATTGGGATTTGGCGTAACGGAACGTTTCCAGTCAGCAAGCGAGTAAGTAAGAAATACGAACGAGGTTCACTTCGGGAGTTCTGCAAGGATTAAAAAAAAAAAAAAAAAAAACGTGGTCGCCATGTACCTAGGATGTAAATTGAGGGGTCTGGGGGCGATAGGTAGTGGTGGGAGAGAGTTATCAGCTGATAGCATTGATGCAATGATGGCGGAGTTTACTCTAACACCCGATACGCCGCAATAGACAGGGGCGTGCAATGTGTAAATTTGGTTATAATAGACGCCGATGAGAAAATAGCCAGTCTGCCAAGTGGGATACATACAGTTGTATTCGGACTCGGAGAAACGAGACGCTGTTATCCTGGTGGTGATATTGGTGATGGTGACGGGTTGTAGAAATGAGCAGCGGGAGTGAAGTAGGTGAGATGTCGTTCTAGAACTCGGGAGGACCCCAACTTTACATAGTACATGGGCGGGCGGGAATGAGAGATCTGATACATCCGTAAGCCACTAAGCCACCTAAGCCACTTGCTTGCTGCCGGTGGTGTTGTCTCATCGATGTCGTGGAAGAGGCCGGCGACCAATGGACCTTGTTGGAGCAAGCCCGTCACCCGTCACCCGTCACCCGTCAGAGAGGGAGGGACAATTGTACAAGTACCTTATGTAGGATGTAAGTAGGTACCTAGGTTACCTGATTTTCACCCGTGGCTGACTCATTATTCAACCCACCAACTACCTAGGTACCTACATGTACATAATCTTGGTTTGATACGCTATGACCACCCTATACTCCAATTGATTGCTACTGAGTAACCTACATAATTGAATACTCAACTCCAACTTGACTCATTTCATAGTACAGATGAAATTCGATGCACCTACTTGAGGTCTTGGCTCACGAATCGCATCGATGCCTCTGTCCCTCCCGCTTGCGCATATCTACCATAGTAGGTTAGGTTGCATCCAGGGTTACGGGATGTGCGGGTCGGCAGGGTTGCAGCCGCGATGCGAAGACATTGCCGCCCAACCATTCCCTAGTAATCCTTGGCCTGGCTGAGGTCGACCAATAGGCGCGATGCTATCCGACGCGTCGGCGGCTACGTCGAACATTCAATCTGCCTCAAGCCCAGATTCCACCACCCACAGCCTCTGATTCAACCTCTCATGTGTGTTGCCGCGAGAGCTGCGAGAGAGCCCTTACCTCGCTTTGGTTTGGTGTCGTGTCGTGTAATGGAGATCCGCTTAAGCGATTTATGAGTCCTGACGAGCCAGCAGCCACTCATGTGTCGAGTTGGCCTGGCGAGCGGCCAATTAGGCGTAATGTTGGCTGAAAATCTACCTACCTGCCTAACTCATGTATCATGTCGTACGTACAGACACAGACGGCCCATCATGTAGCGAATATTTGCTGAATACCTCCTAGTAGGTGGGTGCGGCTACGAAGCCAGCTGCCCGTTGCCCGTTGCCCGTTGCCCGTTGCCCGTTGCCCGTTGCCCGTTGCCCGTTGCCCGTTGCCCGTTGCCCGTTGCCCGTTGCCCAGTTGCTCGCATCCAATAAGTACTGGCCCTCGCCGATTGTCAAATTTACAATGATCTCTTACACCTGATTCCGCGCTATGTATTGTTCTCCAACCTTTCCTTTGTTTGCACAAAGGCACGTTCCTTCCCTGCCATGATACGGCTCTTTCAACTGTGATTTCAAATAGACGACTCTTAATGATTTGGGTCCCCGTCACTTAATGAATACCTCTTTTGAGTCACGCACATACAGATTGTTGTCTCCCTGACAACCTACACATACACACAATCATTTTTTGACTTCACTTCCATCCTAGAACGCCGAATCTCGATGCTGGTACCTTGAGTTTGGCATAATACTTTGAAATCCTTTTGTCATAGCATTGTCATTCATTATATACTTGCGACAGAATGGACGCGACTAAACTACCTACGAATAACCCTTTCGCCCCTCCGCGGCCGTCGAATAACTCCAACATGAAGGATGAATGGGAAGACTGGGAAGACTCTGACGATGAGGGCCTGGGAGCGGTGGAGGGTAAAGCTAAACCCGCCAACACTCAGCGAAATACATCACGAAATTCAGTTCAAAGGCCGGTGCGCGTCAAGTCTAGAGGCAGGCAAAAAGCTCAGAATGCCAAAGTTGGTATCAAGCTTGTCACGGACATGTCAACATTTCGTCGACCAGTCAAGTTCGCTGATCCTGTTGCGCTTCATGCCCTGGAAGGAGAGCCTACGTCTGCTTCGATAGGCAGCTTCTCGTGGCTCAAGAAGAAACCTGGGAATGCCCTGGGGGGCAAACCAATCAATAAGCATCTCCTCGATTCCTCTCCTTCGGATCTTTCTCCCGCGGCTCGACCTATCGTCATCGGATTTTCGTTGCCGTCTGACAACTTGTCCGAGCATCAAGTTAGTCCACAAACTGCGGTCATCGAGACACCTGCCGACTCGCATCGATTTCCCCCGACTGCGAACCCGGGAAATCCTGCAGCTCCCACACCCCAACACTTACGTTCCGTCTGGTCCCCAGACACGGAGGCGAGCCAGTCGCCTTATCCGAGTTCCAGAGGCGCCTCAAGTGTCTATTCACAACCGAGTATGTACGGCGGTCCAGTAGTAGATACTAACGTACCGCCTGTACCTGCTTTACCTCCGTCCCTCCAGCCCAAGCAGAAGCAGACGACGATCAGAATTGAGAATCTTGAGGACGACGACGATGTCGGCACACCATGCACTCTATTCGAGGAGGACGGAAGCCCTACGATGACCCGCAAGTCGCTCAAACCCAAAGCGGCGGTAGTCAGCCCTGAAAGTGCCAGCAGTCGATCTCACGGCTGGTGGGACCATGTAACGACCCCTTTTTTACAGCAGTCCGCCAACCCATTCAAGCAGCAACCACAAGAGACGGGATCTAGCTCTTCGCCACAACAATGGAATCCGTTCAAGAAGCAGACACAAGAGACGGGACCCAACGCGTCACAACCTGCAGATATCCCTCAAGAATGGACAGCTAGAGGAGACGAAAAGGGTAGTGCATCGCAATCGCATCCATCCAGTGAACCAGTTCAAGTGGGTGCTAGCCACTTGCCGACTCCGCAAGTCTCTCACGAATGGTGGAAAGGGACTGATGAAAAACGAGCCCCATCTCAAGGACATCCCGGGCTTGCTATTAGTACACCAACAGCCCCTCAGCAGCAGCAAGTATCACAGTCAGTTGGCACTTCGTCTCGTCCGGCTTCGCCAGGCCGCCGTGAAACTCAATCCGATAAGGCTAGAATCCTTCTCGAGGAAAACCACAGACCGAGCGAAGAGCCGCCGCCGTATTCACCCCCTAAGACGATCAACGTCGTCAAGTATGGCGTTGTACTACCGCCGACACAACTTATGGTCAACACCGCGCGAGTCCCGTCTCCTGGCCCGGTGACCCCAGGTATACCGGGAACGATGACTACGCAGGGTGCCATAAGCATGGCAGAGATACCGCTAACGCCAGCCGGACCTCGTCCCTCCCCGGCTGCAGTACTTCCCGATCGCGCACCCGGTACTTTTATCACGGGCGACCACTTTTACGAAGCTCGAGGAGAGAACCACAGGGCCGAGAGACAGCGACGCCGTCATGAGAAGGAGGAAGCGGTCGCCAGGAAAGTTGGTGGGTTTTGGAGGGGCCGTGGCTGTATGCCCAAGAAAGGGTGCTTCGGGCGTACCGGTCGAGAAGGTCGGAAGAGAAGACGGGTCTGGCTGGCGGTGATTGGTGGCATAATCGCCGCAATCATTCTCGCTGTCGTTTTGGCCGTTGTTCTCACGCGACGACCCCAAGAGGAAGAGCAGACTCCATTCTCGATTTGGCTCAACCTAACGGACTTCCCGCCGATGCCGACCGGGGTCATGACGGTGTCTGGACCGGAAAACTCCGAGGCGAGAACTGGTTGTTTCATCGGGACGGCCGACACGGCTTGGTCGTGCTCTCTACCCAAGGAAGAGCAGGACACTGTAGCCCCCCACGAGTCCAACCAACCCGAATTCATTTTCCAGATCCAGTACGACAACAACACCCGGGCTCTCTGGAAAGTTGCTGATGATAACGCTACATCTACCGACGATTTCCTAACCGACGATGGATTTTTGCCGAACCCGCAACCGCCAACCATCGCGGAAATGCGATTCCTAGGAAATACTACCGACCACATCGAGGGAGACGACAAGGCGGGAGAGGCGACGCCATTCTTCATCAGCGTGTTGGAGACGGTCAACAAGACCGTGGGTCCGAACGTGCTCAGCCGTCGCCAGGGACCTAACAATTCCCTCGGCTCGACCGACGACAGCGACGGCGGCCTCAACCTTACGGATATCCTGTCCCCGCCGACGCTGAACGGCGACGGCACCGGCGCTCCGGCGCAGATGTTCCCGCATCCCGTGCAGCAGCCCGTGCGGCTGTTCGACCGCGGGCTGCCGACCGAGCACTACGGCTTCTACTCGTACTTCGACAAGACGATCTACATGGTGGACACGGTGAACACGAACGCGGCGGACGGCGACGGCGGGGCGCTCGAGACCGAGGCCAAGTCGCTGGTGACGTTCGCGCAGACGCGGTTCCTGGTGCAGATCTGGACGCGCATGGGGAACACGACGCAGCTGCTGGGGAGCGGCGCCGGGGACGGGGGCGCGGTGACGTGGACGAACGGCACGGCGTCGGCCGACACCCCGGGTACCATGCCGTACCCGGTGACGGTGACGCAGGACATGCACGGCGGCGACCGCGATAAGAAGATCGACTTCGTGTACGGCGTGCTGCCCAACCAGGCTATCAACACGACCGATGCTCAGCTTATTATTACGGACCGCGGGTTCGCTGGTACTCTTATCAACGGCATGGGCAACGATCCTGACTTGTCCCTCGGCGGCATCGATGGCGGCACGGGTGGCTGTCTGTGCGAGTGGGTCAACTTCCAGGGGTTGAGTAAGGCTACGACTAGGAGATGAAGACGGGACTCATTGGGATGAGATGGGTAGATGGCGTGATGATACTATTGAGTGGGGAGGACATTACGAACTCAACGCGAGCATTCATTGGCATTGGCATTTCATGGCGTTTATCTTTTTTTCCCCCCTGCCCTCTCGAAAAAAAAAAGAGGGCTTGCACTCGGAAGACACAAAAAAAAAACAAAAAACAAACATCGGTGGATTATAGTATATAGACAAGATCTTTCAACTCGTTGGCGAGATGGAATAGCTCGTCCGTCAGATATTGGGATTGGACTTCTTGGCGTCCCGAGGTGTGGGATGCATCTTACATAGTAATTAGTGGTTTATGTCGTCGCTACGCGCCGATATATGAAATATTTTTCTAATACCTGTTTTTTTTCCAACGCCGTTATCACAAAAGCTGAACTTTCTTTTCCTCCGCCGTACATGCTCCGACGCCGCACCGCCGGTCTTGGCGATACCCACGTTCTGGTGGTGTGCTGGAACCTAATTGCAGATATAAAACCCCTGAGGATGTACAGTAGTATATACCCGTCCGGGGGAAAAAGGATTTTCTGACGTGAGATCTAAAGACTAATACACATAAGTGCCGTGTTTCATTCCGTGATATATAGGAGGGGACTATACCGATTGCGATGATAGCTGATTAATAGTCTTTAGACCTTGCATATGTAGTAACCTAGAAGCATATTGTGGTTGTGGATTAAAAAAAAATACCATACATCTAAGTGCCGATTCGTATTTCGACCAAGTATTTCACTACAAGGCAAAGTATAATAATTAATTATTCACTAAGCCTACAGTTCGTATCATGATGCAAATCATTCCTATGGTTTCTAAATTATTGCTTTCTTTTTATAGTGTTATGTTACTGTGATGGAAACCCTACCTACCTACCTACATAAGGTAGATAGATATCAGAAGAGTCCCAATCCCCGACCTCGCCTTGTTCGTACTTTTGCTTAACCTACCTGATGCAATCCCCACGGCGGAACCATCCGTGGGATCTCGATGTCTTCGACTAGGAAACGCCCAACGGGCTGACTGGTTAAATAGCTTCCTTACCCCAATGCGACGCTGAGCTGCAGAAAGTTTAGGGGCTATGCCATATCGCAACTAAACAGCGTAGCATCGGCAACTTGGTGAATTATAGGCGCGTTGGGTGGGATAGAGAATAATTATAGCTGTGATGTGTGATTGGCAACATGCCGGCCCCCAAAAGTAAGCGCTTCTTCTGTCTAATCTACTTTCGAAAGGCGCGGATGGGCTCCAATGGTGCATCGGCAACTAACCTAGGGGTTTAGTTCAGCTCTTCATCTCAATGCGAATCCCACGAGGGGAACCTCTATTTCTGCCCGTCGTGATTGGGTAGCCCTGTACGGAAAAGAACTTCCCATGTGGAAAGTGGATAGACTTACCTAGGTTACCCATCGATGCACCGTGGGGGCGGCGGCGGCGCAGGCACGAGGCGACGCTTACCTAGTGGTGATGGGCAGAAGATATGATAGGATACGATAGTAGGATAGATGGATATCTCATATCTCATATCGAACGTGATCGGCAGCTATCTGCTGGGTGCTGGGTGGGCGACGATGAATTTTTTTTCTCTTTTATAAAAAAGGTCCTACCCGACCGCCCATCTTTCGACTCGAGTCGCGTTCGGATTCAGGTAAGCGCACCAATTCGCATCACTTTCGCCTCGCTTAAAAAGCCGCCATCGCCATGGACGACAACGTGTACCTAGGCGTGTGGACCAACTGGTCGCGCGGGTCCGTCTTCGGACCTACGCTGACCCTGCAGAGGGACACGGGCAACCTGCTGATCGCCTTCACGGCGTCCTTCATCGGCTTCGTCGCCGCGCGCTTCTGGAAGATCCTGTGCCTGGGCTTCCACCGGTGCTGGTCGACCTCCAAGCCGCGGCCCGCCATCCACCACCAGCGCCAGGTCGTCCTGCGCAACTCGTCCGCGCCGGAAGCCGGGCTCCTGTCGTTCCTGCGGCTGCTGTGGGCGTGGCGGCACGCACGGACAAAGAGCTTCTTCCTCGTCGCGCTGCTCGCGTTCCTGGCCTTGTTCTCGCTCGCCGGCTTTACCGTCGCCGGAGGTTTCTCTTCTAGCATCTCGACGGCGGCTGGTGACGAGGTCCTATTGAGAGGCGACAACTGCGGGATCGTGGCGCCGCTCGTGGACCTCGGCACGTCGACGATCGAAGACGCGCAGGCTAACACTCGCGTCACGTCCGAGGAGGTCAACGACGCGCTCAGCTACGCCACGCAGTGCTACGGCAATTCCAGCCAGCAGGGCGACATGGAGTGCAACAAGTTTATCGTCGGCCAGATCGCGACCGTGGTCGACGACAAGGCGGGGTGTCCGTTTGACGACTCGATATGTCGGTCTACCGGAGCCAACATACAGCTGGATAGCGGGTACATGGACAGCAACGACCATCTGGGTTTGAATACTCCCGAGGACGAGAGGTTCGCGCTGAGATACGTGATGCAGTGCGCTCCTCTCAAGACGGAGGGATACACGAGCACCGTGGACTTCAGCAATCGGACCTGGGTAAGGTATCACTACGGAAACGTCGCGGCAGGTTCGTCGGATAATGTGACGTACCTCAACTATACCCACCAAGTACAAGACCTCAAATCGCAGTATGTATACGAGGGGCCTGGCTCCTGGCTCGAGGGCAAATATTTCATATTAAGGTTAGTTCCTCCAATCCCTTCTGAGTAGAGTATTTTAGAAGACGTGTGCGTGTCTGACTGTGATTCCAACTCATTCAGTTCGAGGGGAACTACGATCTTAGATGGAAAACCGGACGGCGACAGCTGGACGCCCATCCCCGAGCTCATGACGGCCGACGGCGACCCGACGCTCGTCTTCCTGTCGGGCAACGGCGTTCGCTTCATCCAGGCCATGGACGACGGGTGGTACCAGGTAACCACGCCCGGCGGCACCGTCCGAGACACGGGCGGGTCCGGGTCCGCCTCGACGTACGTCCCGGACCAGGCCGCCCTGCCGATGGGCTGCGTCGAGCGGTGGCAGTGGTGCAACTCGGCGTACCCGCGCGAGACCGGGTGCGGCCCGCTCGCCAGCGGGTACGACGCCATGTTCGGGGCCGCGCCGCTGTTTAATCTTACCGTGGCGGACTTCGACCCGGCCAGGCCCGTGTCGCCCACCGAGACGGGAAACCGGTTCATCTGGCCCGTGCTGATCTTCTGGGGGTACCCGTCCATACTGCCCGCGATGCTGAAACATCTTGGCGCGAGGGCCCTCGAGTCCCAGACGCTGCTGAGCGACGGCATACAGTGGCCGCTGCCGGACAACCAGTGGCACGTGGATGTGAAGCGCTGGTTCTCGACGATGCTCGCGTCCATCCAGGCGTCGTTTGTCGATACCGCGCTGGGCAATACGAACCCGGAGTTTGAGCAGTACGTGCTGCGTCCACTTACCGACGGGGAGCGGGCGTTATGTTCTAGCCAAGTATGCATTTCTTTTTACCCCTCTTCTCCTGCTTTACTTCGGCTTCACCGGCTAACACCCGAGTCCAGAAGATCCACAGCTCGGGATATACCTCTTTCAGCATGTTTGGCCTGTGCTTCACCTTCGTAACGGGCGCCCTCATCATCGCGGTGTCGTTCCTCCTCGAGCCCGTCATATCGCTGCTCTACCACTGGCGCGGCTACAAGCCCTACGCCTTCCTCGAGTGGAACACCAACACCAACCTCCAGCTCCAGCGCTTCGCGCACGAGGAGCTGGGGCTCGTCCAGTGGGAAGAGTGCACCGGGGAAGTCCCCACGACGCATCCGGATATCAATCTAGCTTCCCTGGATATAACGGACCCGAAACACCCCGTGCTGTCTCGTGGTCCGCTAGACATAGCAGAACAGGACACTTGGAACACCCCCGAGAAGCCGGGTGGGGAGGACCTGACGGCCGTGGAAACGATTCAGGGCGTAGAGTGTGGGACTCAGCCAGAGGCGCCGATGAGCCCGACGGAAGGCACGCTGACGATCGGGCGGGCTAGCACGGAAAACAGCTCGCGGTATAATTGGCCGATTAGTGCGGTGTCGTCTGTGGGTGAAGCTCACCCGTAGCGCGCACCTGGAGGCTCAGCATAAGGGAGTACCTAGGGAGATATGTAATGTAGCGTTCTAAATGATGTAGGTTAAATGTCTTGTTTGAATGTCAAGTAGACCGGACTTGTTTATGGGCACCAAGAAGCGTTGCCATTGTGTGGTGTTTTCGTTTACCTATAGGGTCATATATTACACGTGTCGGTTGACAAGAAAAGACGTAGGTATACTTTGGCGTTGCTGTTGACCGATAGACCCCTAGACTGCCTTGCCGCTGCTAACGAGATTCCGCAGCGCGTCTCTCCTCTCGCGGAACGTCATACGAGGGGTCCGGCGAACCCTGTAATGCAGCCGCGCGTTTGCCGGGAGCAGTATGATACGATTCCTTCCCCTCCGCTCCCTCGCGCGAATTGTCTCCTGCTCTGCGTCCCAGCGTCGAACTTGGCCGGCGACCGTGCCGGGGCTGCAGGCAAACGCCTTGGCGACGACCTTGCGGTCTGCCCCGCCCTTGACGGCGGCGATCATGGCATATCTGGCCTCGAAACTAAATCCTTGCCCTTTCCGTCGGCCGGCGGTTAGTTCGTGACCGAATTCGTATAGGGCGACCATTATCTTGAAGCTCGTGATGGTAGGTTGAAAATTTGTTGATGAGTTTGTAGTTTGTGTGTTTGATCGAGAAGAATGCGGGCCGGGGCTTCCGGAGATATCGGATATAGTAGTGTGGGTATTTGGTGTAACTACGAATAGGGAATAAGGGGTTGATGAAAGGAGGTGGAAGGAATGTTTAGGTACTCAACGAATCAATGAATGGGTAGTAGGTTACAATATTCTGCGAGGTACATCTCGAGAGCGTCAAGGCCAGCTTAGGTACCTAGGTAAGTAAGCGAATCCCTATTGGTGCCTATTATATGTACTTCCTCCTCCGCTACCCCTATTTGTGGTCATCACATTCAGAGCTGTCGTCAGACTCATCCGTATCCTTTGCCTTCTCCTTACCCTTCTTCCTTTCACTCTTCGATTCGTCCTTCTCATGCTTCTTCGACCGTGTTGTCTTCGTCGACTTCTTCTTCCCCTTTTTATCCTTTTTCTGCGACTTTTCCCCGTGATCCGAGTCCGACACGTCAGAATTCCGCGACGGCAGCACCTCGCTAGCATCTGAATCCGATTCGTCATCGTCAGAATCTTCGTCCGACAGCGGTAAGGACTTGAGCTTGCGGGCCTCGGAGTGCTTGTAGGCGCCGCGGGTGCGGTCTCTGGCCGCCATCTTGTCCTCGTCGAAGCCGTGCGTGACCTGCAGGTAGTAGTCGAACTCGTGGGACGCCGCGGCGATGGTCTCGAACTGCTCGACCGACAGCGTCGGCGCGCGGCCCTTCTCCTGCGCCCGGAAGTCCGCCAGCGCCAGCGCCGACTGGAACGCGTTGCGGATCTGCCGCCCGTTCCAGTGCAGCTCCTCGAAGTTGAGGTCCGCGTACTTGAGGATCTTCTCCTTGTCGATGCGCACCTTGGCGCGCCCCTGGCTGCCCCGCTCCGCGTTGAGTTCCTTGAGGCGTCGCAGGTTGACCTTCCAGATCTTGCGGGACTGCGCGCGGTCGAGGTTCGGGTAGTACAGGGTCAGGTGCAGTCGCGAGCGGAAAGCGTTGTCGATCGCCCCGACGCGGTTGGTGGTGAGGAAGAGGACACCAGAGTAGTACTCTAGAGTTCGCAGGAAGACTAAAAGTCGTTAGCGTTAATGTGACCGAGAAGGGATATGTGACTGGTGGCTTGGGCTTACTCGACACGAGTCCATTTCGCTTGATATCTTCCTTGCTACGTTTCGCAAGAAACACATCGGCTTCGTCTAATAAGAGAACACAGCCCCATCTATGGGCCAAATAGAAAAGCCGATCTAGGTTCTTCTCAACGATGTCCAGCTGATAGCCGATGTCACCTACTCAAGTATTTAGCAAAAATAGTGAGATCTTCAATAGGACAATTGCACATACCACAGGTAATGGGAAATAACGGCCGCTTGGTGTAAGCAGCTACGCATTCTGTGATGGGTGTTAATTATTTGTCTTATCGTTTCGTCCGAATCAGGATGGACTATTACTCACCTGCAGTTGAGGTCTTACCAACCCCAGGGGCACCGTGGATTAATATAATACATCCTTTGCCTAGAAAGATATTAGCTAATTAAGTTAGGTATCGAATAGGAGGCTAAATACCTTTGCCTTTGACCAAGTCAACCTCCGAAGTCTGCCGAACACCCTCTTTACCTAGAACGCTTGTGCTGGCGGTGTGGTTCTTGACCATCGCGAGGACCATGTCCTTATAACCTGGCGGTAGCACGAGATCTTTCCAACCAGCATCATCAGCACTCTGTCTGCCATCGCGATCGTGATCGAGCGTCCATCGGAGTAAGTTCGTATCTAGTTGAACTATAGACGGATTAATTTCGTAAATTTTCATGAAGAGTCATGTTAGGCGGATACTTACCCCATTTCCGGCTCCGTAAAGCAAACCCAGAGACTTGACCAGGTAAAAGGAATATGAACTCCCAAGCTTCCATGTGTTTCTTGATAGCATCGCGAGCCAATTTCGGGTTGCTCTCTTCCGGTTCATATTCTAAAAGATAGCGCTTGAGAGACGCATTCACTTTACCGACATTGGAAACCTCGACAAATGCCTCTAAAATGCATGACAATTTCTGGCATGGAGGAGGATGATTGCATGAATACCATGATGCTACCTCAATGACCTGGTTAGAGACTATAGGCGTGGAGGCCTTAATGGGACCAACAAGAGGGCGATCGGAATCGTTCTCTTGGTAAAAGAGTTTGATATCGATAATCACCGAGCTAGCGACCTAAAGAAGATTTAGCATGGAAGATACTTCTAAATTAATCCTCTGGTCATGTATGAAAAGTGCATACCTCCTGTCTATCGTCACCAACTGTTAGCCCCTCGTAGGTCATGTGTGAAATCGCTGTCATATCGATGAACTTGCGGCCTCTCTCCAAGAGCATATTTGACGTTTTCTCTTGTTGGCGATGGAATCTAAGTGGGTAGCCCTCAAGACTGGTAATATCAACTTCTCCTTCAAAGGGCTTGAAGATGAAGAAATCCTCGACCGGTGTATAGTTCTCCCCGTCGAACGAAATTGAGAAGCAAAAGATTATCAGCTGAGAGAAGCGCTCCCTCGCACTGATAGTAGAGAGCCCTTGACCCTTCGATTGTGGCGTGATAGCGTTAAGGTATGGATCAATGTAAACACCACCACCACCACTCGAATCGACAACACGGTACGCTTGGGGCGTAAACACAGGTTTGGAATAGATTGTGATGTGACCAGGACTTTTTCCGGGTCGATTATAAACAACTAACTCCTGGTTACCTTTCTTAGCCTGGCAGTATATTGTATCATTGAGGTTGAATAACATCCATAGGTTTTCGAATGCAATTCTACTTGCTGAGCCCTCGCGAAGTTCCTCGTAGAGTTTGATTTGTGACTCTAGATACTTTTCAATGAAACTCATTAGTTCGCGGAAATGTATGAATGCTTCTTTAAGCTTCTCCGAGCTCCCGTAGTCTGCGAATAGCGACCTTTCTACATTTGATGGCCACCTAGGCTGATCAGCATCTGTCGTGTTCGAGCTCGATGGTGCTCTATCATCCTCCGTTGCGTTAACATATTCCGCGGACTCGGGGTTCTCTGAGCGGCTATCGCTTTTTAAGGTGGCAGATCTGCAATATGTTTAGTGAAATGATCTGAAAGTCTGCAGGGAAACCCTACCTTGATTGACTTTCGAGTTTGGAAAGGTGAGCTCGAAACTCTGCAATATTTCGAATGATGCCACGGAATGGTTTAAAGAGTTCGATCATAGGACACGCGGCGTTATAATATTGGGTGGTTCTTTCGAAAAGTTCATAGACATGTCTTGAATAGATGCGAATCCCGACAACTTCAATATCTCTAGGATCTGGTATTTCGCCATCACTGGCAGCTCGCGTGGTTCCCTTAATTTTTTCATTCTTCCATCTGTAAACAGCTCGAATGAAATGCCGCCGAGTTACGCTTGAACGGTAGGTGTCAGGCATGTCATCTCGATCTTGTTTGAAGCGACCAGTAGCATCCACCTCTTCATCAAAGTGAAAGAATTTAATGCTGAGAACAGAACTGGACGCTGTCGGCTCGTCCTCGCTGATGCCTGGCTGGGAATTATCGTCCTTGCCTTTATCTTGCTGTTCCTCTAATGAGTTGATTCGTGTCTCAAGGCTATGGACATAGTCGACAAAGCTAGTAATGAGACGTGGTCCTCTATTCCCTCGCGTTCGTAGGCTTTTCGTCAAATTAGGCCTCGGCTTATGTCCTAATTTACGAGCGTAAGCCTCGAAGAGACCCGTCCTGTTCAACTGACTGGCTGTTTTGACATCTGCTTCAGGATCGGTAAAGGAACTGGAAAAGTCATCAGGGCTCTCGCTATCACTCTCACTACCTGCTGATGACGGTATAGGATACCCCACCGCTGGTATTACCTTCGGCATCACCTCATTGGTTCTGCGAGCTGAAGAAGTATGACCCCTCGAGGTCTTGCGGACAGAAGTTGACTTGGGCTGACCCACTTTCGCGGCCTTGCTTATCGAGGCTTCTGGTTTCTCCTCCGGCTCATCTTTTGGCTCTTCATTTGGCGATGCTATAGCTCCTGTCGGCGGCTCTATTGCTTCAGATGGTGACTCTGTGGCTTCATTTAGCGATTTTGCTGTATCATATTGGAGTCTTTTCGTCACACCCTTCGCCAGTGACGGGTCGTTTTCGCTCGACATGCCTAGTGACACAGTATATTACTTCGCATTGAGTTTTCAATGTTCCTTCTAGACCAAAGAAGTGGATAATATATATGTGTTCCGAGTCGAATTTGGCAGATAATGTCCAGAAGAGATATCCTGAAAGAAATAAAGACAACGGCAGACGGGTAAGGTAGCAGTGTTGACATCATTATATAATAGCGGATAGGGGGATGAAATATTTTACATGCAGCTGAAATGGGTGGCGGCGTCCGTATGTGCAAATTAAGTGCGACTCGAGTATTAACTTCAAATCGCAAATGTTATTCCAATTGGTTTGTTGAGCGGTTAGACGCATGGCCCCCAAGGAACGAAATGCACAACCCCGATGTGGCCTGATACTTATCTCATTACTGACCCCCTTCTGGCCGTAGGTGCCTGGTCTGAACCCTCTTCAACACCACGAGGCTCTCGCACACTTTACACTACCGTTTCGACATGGCGTCACCACAACCCGAAGTTCATAACTCGGAATCATTAAAATCATGGCAAAGACCAATGAGGTCCCATACCCTTTCGAACAGCGCAGTGGAGTTCCTCGAGACGCGGTCTGAGCAAGCCTTCGGGTCTGAAGTTGCTCAGATGCTCGGCTCACAGGCTACCCAGTATACTCCAGAAATCGACCAATTCGTGGCAGCACATGAGTTCACCGAGTAAGTGTTGCGGGATGACATTAGTCTTAACTCGTAACTGAAACCTTGCAGACTGGACTATTTTAAAGAATCGGAGCAGAGGATGGTTCGGTTCAAGGAAACGCTGTCACTGTTTTGCAAGAACCTCGAAGAGCGGAAGCTTGGGAAGAAGCTTGGTATCAAGATCAAGAAGCCCGGCGACTACAAGATGGAGGACGTCTTGAGAATCGCCCAGGAGCTGCAGTCTAAGCGCACGGATGACAGAACGGCAAAAGGATGTTTAGGAAAGATCCGTCGCTGTTTCCATTCCCTCGTCAAACAAAAGGGGACCTTGCACAACCTCCTGAGCTTCGTACCAAATGACAGTTATAGTTCAGCAATATGTGGTGGTTTTACGGTGATCCTTGCTGTAATTGCCCCCCTTATCCATCGGAATAATCTGGATAGAGCTAACATATCTTAGGCTATGGATCGAGCCGAGAACCTCCGAGAAGAGATCTATACGGCTCTGGGGGAGATACCCACGCAACTAGAACAAACCAATGCTATAATCAACCTTCATAAGCAATCTCGAGAACTGAAGCGGCACGCGGACTCTGTTTTCGTTGCGATTTTTGAGGTCCTGGAGTCTATCGTAAGAGAACTTTCCAAAAGTTCGAAGAGTATGTGTATGAACCTGTTGCGTTGCCTTTACGTCGCTAATTGATTTCCAGTGAAAATTTTCGTAATTACTGCCAAAGGGGAACAATACGGGGCGAGTATTACCACCGCTATCGAAGCGCTGAAAAGAGCTCTCAAAGCCTTTCAACACGAGGCCCAGGTATGCGATTCAAAGAGACTTGGGCGTCTCGAAGGACATGCGATTAGCACAAGACTGACTGTAGAGGACACCAATATGGCTTTAAACGGTATTGAACAATTCTCTATCTTGATTGTTACTTACCCTACTCACCTTTGAAATAGAATTCAGCGAGGAATACAAAAGAGATAGAGAATGTCAGTACAAAAAGCTTGAAGAGCTCCCGAAACAGCTTGTAGCAGCAGTGGTCAACCAGGTGTATGGGTTCCTCGCCAGCAACCCATCGTTTAACTCGTACGACGGAACTAGTAAGACAGGCAATTCCCACATACCTCTCTACTATAAGACTAAATAAATTGATATAGTTGACCGAGATCAGTCCAGAAGAAAGGGGATTGCTCATAGCCGTGCAACACTCAAAGCCTCATCTCCATCCTCTATACAAGAGCTGGCTATGAGCTCACCCAAAGAACGACGAACCATTGCGAGTAAATGGCTCCATGGTGTGGCAATGCGGGAAGTGGATCTTCAAAAAGACGTTGAAGAATATCTAGAAGACGTCGAAAGACTGAATCTCCGAGATAAGGATAGGACGAAATGGATTATCGAGTCAGACGAAATAAAACATTGGCTGTCAGCCCCTACCTCGCAGACACTCGCTATCGATGCGGAGACACCACCTGAGGAATCGATAAATCCCTTGACCGCGACTTGTGCATATTTAAACAAGACCGTCTCGACTAACACCGACTTCCCGGTGTTGACATACTTTGGAGGCCTCCAGGATCGGGACGGGGCGATAACTGGCACGGCGACGATGATGAGGACTCTTATTGCCCAGCTGCTAGTATACATAGCAGAGCAGAGACCTGAGATCGATCTTGAATTTCTAAAGAAGAAGAAGTTCAATAAGAAATCACTCACATCGCTGTCCAAACTGATCAGCTTATTCGGTCGCATCCTCGACAAACTGTCTGAAGATGGACAAGCAAATGTTGTTTTCATTATTATCGACTCAGTCTCCCACTTTGACGGGACTATGGAAGAAGCAGTAGACGATGTGCTACTACTTCTCGAAGCTGTTGAGCAGACGGACGTTATGTTCAAGGTATTGCTAACGGACTTGGGACCCCCTTCTCTGGCTAAACTACAAGAGCGAGACATCCCAGAGCTGTACGTGCCAGACAATGTCGACGGTGGGAAGAATGATTTGAATATGGAGGAGCTAGACATCGATACGAGCTTGTCCATCGAAGACCTCAGGTCGTCGCAGAAAATGGATTCAGTCTCGGATGATTCCGATGCTTTCTTCAGCGATGATGAGTATATTGTTGGTAGCTGATATTTCTGTGCAAGGAATATCCTCTTCTAGTGCTCTGTGTCCTTAGTCGACTTTGTTAAAAGAAGAGGAGGAGTAGCTGTGAACCATGCGACCGACATCACAAAGCTTAGGGAGGCATATTCAATGCTTTACTTTTCTGACATATTAGAGTTATGCCCGCGAGGGAAACTTGATGTGATATCTGGTAGAGAAAAACCCATGCAACTTACAGCGACTGGACTTTTATATTGAGCAGTTCTCCTTTTCCCCACCACTAAAGAAAATCAGAAAAATGAAAAGAAAAAAAAATAGTATATATTATAAAGTTGTGATTTATCTTAGTACTAAGAGTTTTTGAAGATAAGTAAAATAATTAACGCGCCGGGGTTATCGAGTGAAGCTCTTAAGAACATTCTCCTCGCTTCTCCTCATGCGATCCAATCATGAGTGTGTCTCGGCCTACCAGAGACCGAATCAGTTCCAATTGGGCTGCAAAGGATGCTCGAGGTGATCCGTGGGATCCACCGCGGGCAGTACCCGTTGCGGAAAATTTCTAAGCTTGCAGTGATACGATAAGAAAGATTCACAAGTTATATTTCACATGCCTACCTACCTGCTACCTGACTACTCAAGTGGTACGTTCGTGAATAGAAACCTCGATTATTCATCCAATCGGCAAAGGGTGACATAACTTTCAATGCTGAAGAAAGAAAGTCGTCAGCCCCGGCGTGATCTCCGACACTTCCCCTGATATTCTGTCTCCACTCCAAGCCGTGTACCTGGCCAGGGGGGGGGGGGATGCTACGCTGATTTTACTGGTAGCTCACAGAAACTCGATTCTAACCTGGACCTCGAGGTCGGCGAGCAAGCCCTCGACCCCAACTCATCTGAAAACGTCCCAGAATCCTTCCAGGTCGGGCGCTGATCACCAGGCGGAGTGGCCTCCGAGAGATATTGCGGATGCCCTTGAGCATTGCTCTTCGGCATCATGGACTCCACATAGTGAGGGTATCGGCGATAATCTATATAAAGGAAGAATCGAGAAAGTGATGAGAAACTCTGTTATGGATCACCAAGTCTCAAGCGACTACTCCAGTCACCTACTCCTCACTTGAGATCTGAACCGCAGAGCTATACCTCTCTCTCTCTATTCCGTATTTCATCATGAAGTGGACCGCCACCGCCACCGCCACCGCCAACCTGGCCTTCGGCCTCCTCCTCCCAGCCGCCGCCGCCACCGCTGCATCGATGCTGCAGCCGCGCAGCACGACGCTCACGCACCGCGCGGAGACGACCGCGGTCAACGCCACGGACGGGGACTGGGAAGCCTTCGAGACGGGGTACCTGACGGGAACGTGGGAGCTGTTCAAGCGCGGCGAGTGGGTGAACCTGTCGGGGACCGGGTACATCCGGGTGCGCTGGGAGGTCGAGTACTGGCAGGAGGTGGGGCCGATCTACGAGGCGACCTTCGGCAACGTTACCGACACGTTCCTGCTCGTGGCGGGCGGCGGGGGTTACCAGTTCTCGGACACGCCGCAGACCTGCGCGATGGGCACCGGGTGCGTGAACTATACCGGCGCGGCCGAGTACGGGTACAGCTACTGGCCCGACGGGTTTGACCCCTGGCGCAACATGTTCTACTACCTCGACGGGTCGGTGACAATCATAAACCACGAGTCCGGGGGGCTCTACAATGTTGCTGTTGAGGCGATTAGTAAGAATCTGTCTCCCTTCAGGTATCTCCGATTGCTGGTTGCTGACTGTGTGTATAGGCTACGATGATATGTTGTCGGACGTCAACACCGCGCCAGCCGACTCGGGAAATCAGATCACGTATGGATATTCGTATGACCCGGCCGACGGTTCTTGCCCCTGCGAGGAATAGGGAAGGTTGCTCAGCTACTTCAGCACGGAGGGGTCGGTCAACTTTGTCCTCTGCTTTGGTTTCGAGTTATTTCATGTACAGGCTTCCAGTCAAGGGTAGGGCTAAAATTTGCCATAGTTAATTCTCTCAATTCAACATTCGAGAGTGTTAGGAGATTTCGCAGGCAGATTTAAGTGAGACTTATAAGAACGTCGAATGCTGTCTTCATCATAGAAGTATTACAGGTGACACTGCGTCGGCTATTGTCATAGTGATTTTTGTTTGAGCTATATCCTGATACGGTGAAATTATAAGCGGGAGTTGTATCTCGCGGCCATAGATTCTTCATAGGGGAATACAGAATCTGGTTAGGTACCTAGGTAGGTAGCCAGTCCCTTCACTCCAAGTTAGGATCTTTGATAGTCCCCGGCTTCGGCACAGAGTTAGCGACCACGCCACACTTCTTGCACTTTCGATTCTCCTCAGACGACTCAAACTTCTCGATAGCGGCCTTGATCTGCGTGCCGAGATCCGTGCAGTGGAAAGCCGCTTCGTGGACGACTTCATTGCACTCCTGGCAGTACCAGCGCATGCGGTCGACGGTGTCCTCGGGCCGCTTCTGCTCGAGCACGACACCGACGGTGTCGGCGAAGCGCACCGGGTTGTGGGGTGTGTTCCCCGGCAGCAGGAACATGTCGCCCTCCCGGATGATGATGTCGCGGAACTTGCCGTCGTCGACTACCTTCAGCATCATGGCGCCCTTGTACTGGTAGAACCACTCGGGCGTCTGGTTGATGTGGTAGTCCGTCCGGGCGTTGGGGCCGCCGACGATCTGATCCGGGAGGTCAGCTACCTTAGGTACTTATGACAGAGATGGGCTTTGCGCACCATGACAGTGAAGTCCTCATTGTACACGCAGAAGTTGTTGACGGGCGGTTTTAGGAGATGAGAGTTCTCCTCGAGCCTTGGCTTCCCGTTAGCCGGACCCACGCCGCCGCATATCCCGGAGAACCTTGCTGGCTTACCATTTCGGGAGGTTGACTGGTGCCGAGAGCATTTTGGTTTGTTGGCGCTTGGTTGGGATTATGAGATTGAGATGTATGAATGAGCAGATAGATGAATGAATAGAAATGACCTCAAATAATGCCAGAAATCAGCCTTTAATCGATCCGACGTTGAAGCTTTCTCACTACCCTACCTACCTAGGTTAAGGTATGCTTGTAATGTTTCAAAATGTGTGGAGTTGTTAGGAGTTACCTAGGTAAGCATGGATAAACTAGTGCTTTCGACACAAACCTCATATTCATTCAGTATAGCTATTAGTCATCCAAGACTGATAGGAGTTAAGTCATTTTTATCATTACTGAAATTCTTCCGCGAGATACCGTTTCTATCCTGATGTTTTTTCGAAGGAGAAAAAGACTCGATGATCTCACCCCGCCCCTAATTAATTGATAAGATAAATCCCCAGATAGAGCCAAGCTCGGGGTGCCTATAAGAATGCGCATGTACGAAAGAGGAAGCCCCCTGCTTCCCCTCAAGCCCCTACCCATGTTCAAGGTGGCCCATTAGGGAATGGTGTTACGGAAGCTACTCGAGGGGTGTTTGGGCTCACCTATCATCAACCATACGATCTGACACAATCGTCACGCCTCCTGCCTCCTACTATCAGTGAGCACGTTTAAGCAAATTTAAGGACAGACTTAAAGGTTGCCGAAGCCCGTCCGAATCTCGAGTCTCTTCTGAATCTACTATTGTTATTTTTATTTCTTACTATTGTCCTTCCAACCCAATCCGAACCTGCGACCGCTTCGTCATCCCTTCGAAATAACCATCGCAATGGATCACTCGCATATGGACCACAGTAAAATGGACCATTCCGCTATGGGCCATGGAGATATGGGCCACGGCGACATGCCGATGTGCAGTATGAATGTCAGTTCACAGCCCTTACAGCCCGTTCCCTAGTGGCATATGCACGACAGCTCGAGTTGCGCCAACACGGCGGGCATCGACGCCACGAAAGGCCCCCCCCCCGCCCAACTTTGGGGGGGTCTGATGAAGG
>MU376280.1:30094-112073 GCA_022495205.1 Hypoxylon sp. FL1150 | reverse complement strand
CGTAGAGTTATTAGGTTATACGTGTGGCAGATGTGGTGGCTAGATATGAGGTCTTATCGCCCCCGATTTCAAGATGTATACCGGTGCGGATAAGCTAATTCTGACCGGTGCGGATAGCAAAACTCTTAAGTAAATAGTTAATTAATATATTATAAAATTATTTATAATTAAAATATTTATATAAAATTATTAAAAATTAAAAACTATGTAATTTTTTTATAAAAAATTAATTATTTTTAAAAAAAAAATATTTTTATATTAAAAAATAATAATCGTAATTAAATTTTTTAATTTAATAAAAATAAAAAAATTAATTTATTATTTATTTATAATTATTTATTTATATTTAATTATATAATTTATTTTTATTATTAAATTATAAAAAATAAAAAAATTATTAATTAAATTAAAATTTTTTTATAATTTATAATTATAATATTAATATAAATTTTTTTAATATTATATAATAATTATTTTAATATTATTATTTATTTAAAAAATATTTATAATATTTAATTTTAATTTTAATAATAAAAACGCTAAGGTTTTATTAAAATTTAAATATTTATTTATTTTTTTTATAAAAAAAATTATAAATATTATATGAAATAAATATTAAATAATTTAAATTAAATAAAAATTTTATTTTAAATTTATTTTTATTATTAGAAAATATGAAAATAATATTTATATATTATTAATTATAATAATATATATAAAATTTATAAATATTATATATTTTTATTTAATATTATTAATTAATTATTAATAAAATTTATATTTAATATGATATTTAATTTAATATTTTATGAAATTTAAAAATAATTCGATTAATTAATATAATTTTTTAATATTATATAAATAAAAATTAAAATATTATAATTTTTAATAATAATTTCCGATTTTAATAAATAATTTAAAATTATAATTAAAATATATTAATTATATTCGTAATTTTAATTTTATATTTTTTATATTAATAAAAATATAATTTTATAATTTATTTATAAATAAAAAACTTTTAATAATTTATTTATAAAAATAAATATTAAAATAAAAATTAAAATTATAAAATAAATAAATATTATTTTTATTAATATATTAATTTTTAAAAATATCCGATTATTTCGAAATTTAAATAAGTTTAATTGATTTAATATTTTTAATTTCGGTTAGTTTTTTAAGAAAATTTTTTATATTTATAAAAATATATTATTATATTAAAAATATATAATTTATTTAAAAATGAAAGAAAAATTCGAAAAGATATGGGAATAACTTATTAATAAATTTCGTGATAAATAATTTTTCGTTATAAAATATTTAAAAAAAATTTATTTTTTAAATTAAAAAAAATAAATTAATTATTTTATCTAATAATATTTTAATTTCGATATATAAATAATTTTTTTGATAAAATCTAATAATAATTTATTAAAATTATTTATTAAAAATAACCGATTTAATTTATTATATATTAATAAAATTATCGAAAAAATAATTTAAAATATAAAAATAATTTATAAATAAAAAATCGCTTATAATAATTTTAAATAATATAACGATTAAATTAACCGTTATTAATTTAAAAATATATTATTATATTATTTAATTATAATAATTTAAAAATTTAATAATTTTTATTAAAAAATTTTTTAATATTTATTAAATATAATATATTTATTTTTTTCCGTATTATTTATTTATAATTATCATATATAAATTTAATATAATTTAAATTATTAATGCGAAATTCTAAAAAATCTTAAATTAACCGAAAATAAATTAAATATTAAAATATTTACGAAAATTAATATTTATTTATAATAGTAATTTAAATGAAATTTAATTAAAAATAAATTAGATTTTTTAATTAAAAAATTATTAATAATTAAAAATATTTATAATTATTTTTAAAACGAAATTATTATTTTTAAAATAATATTTATAATAAATAAATATTTACGAAATTTATAATTTTATAAAAAATTAATTAAACGAATTTTATTTAAATAAAAAAAAATTCCGAAGCTTTTTTAAAAAGAAATTAATTAATAATTAATTAAACCGATTAATATTATTATAAAAATTAATTTATAAATTAAAATTTTTTATAATTTATAATTATATAAAAATAATTAAAAAAAAAAAATTATTAAAAATATTTATAAAATAAATTATAATAAAAATTAAATTAATTATAATAAAAATTAAATTAGCCGGGATAATAAGATTATTTACGATATTATTAGATATTTTTTAAACCGATAATAAATTATTATTATTATTTAGAAATATAAAAAAAATAATTTTAATAATAAAAATTTTTTTAATATTAAAAATATTTTAAAAAATAATAATATAATAAATTTTATAATTAATAAAATTTAAAAATTAAATAAATAATTAAATTAATTTATTAATTAAAAAATAAACTTATATTTTATTTAAAAAAAATTTAATTAATCGAATTATATATAATATAATTTAGAAATTTTAAATTTAAAATTATTATAATAAGGATAAATTATTATAAATTATTAAATTTAAATATTTTAAAAATAAAGATATTTAATTATTATAAAACTTAGCGGTATAATAAAAATAATAAAGTAATAAAAAAATGGAAAAAGCGGTGAGGATCGGGCCAATAAAATATCTACTATTGAAAGTGAGGTACTATTGAAATAGTAATTCTCATTTTTAGTACCTTAGGTACCTAGGTAGATATGAACGCATCTACAATGTATTAGAAAACAAATGCGAAAAGCCATTAATTTTCACTGGACAGGTGCCAAATCACTTGTTATCCCCTACAGACCCCCTATACTCGCAGCGCCGCGATGCTACTAACCCGCTAGTTTTACAGAACATATGGATGACTGATGGGGCGCCAACATTTCCACGACAACTATCCCTCATAATCATCGAAAACATTAGGTAATGAATTGACATATAATAGAAATTGAACTTATCACCTATCTAATTAAGCAGATCTGGTCGTTGCCATGCCTCGGGGAATCCAGTAAACCGAACCCACTTGAAGTCAATCTCAGTGTTCTTGGTAGTGTCGTGACACATTCTGGCCAGCTTGAGCCACATGTCTCCTTTCACGGGCAGGTAGTCATCCCACTCGCCCTCGAACTCTTCACATGTCTCTTCGGCATACTTGCAAGCGCGGATGAACTTAGCCGCGTGGCCGTCGTCGTGTTCCTTAACGACGGCCCTGTACAGGTCCTCCCAGTCCCAGCCGTCGCTCTCGGGGTTCGAGTAGTTGGGAAGGAAGTTTGGGTCTAACGGCGGGCTCCCCGAGCACGCATACCATGCCAGGTCGGTACGCACCTTTCGCTCCATGAGGAGCACGCGGTCCTCCAGCGAGATCCAGTCCCTCTGCTTGACCAGTATGCCCAGGAACAGGCTGCTGGTGAGCGCGTGCATCCAGAAGAAGTCGATCTTGGTCTTCTTGCCGGGGAACTGCGCCGCCCCGCACAGGTACGCGCTCGTGCTCATCATCTCCGCCGTGCGGCGAGCCAACTCGTCTTCGTCGGCCGCGATGCGGAAGCGCCCCGCCAGCCGCGCAAACGCCTCTCCCGCGCGCGCTACCAATCCGTTGCGCAACTTCAGCCCCAAGTCCGACCAGAGCGGCGCCGTGCGGATCTCCTCGCTGGCGCGGACCTCGTCAACCAGCTGCAGTATCGACGTTGGCGACCGGTCGTCGTGGGCCGGAGCCTCGGCCTCGCACATCTCGAACAGCTTCTCGATGTCGCTGTTGTCGTTGGTGGCCGCTTGGGCCAGCGCTTCGGCCGCAAGCCCCGGTAGGTCGAACTCGATGGCCAGCCCCAGGTGGATCAGCGGGTGAAACAACCCGTCGAACATGGCACAGAACATGCGAGTGGCGATCATGGAGCGCGAGAAGAGGAACTCGTGCACCACGGCTTTCCATCCGCCGGCGTCGATCTTGCGCTCGAAGAATCGCAGGAATGTTTGGTATTGCGCCTTGACGTACATGTGCTGAGAGAAGACCTCCGGGTCGTCGAGCTTTTCGAGCAGCTCCGTGTCGAGGGGGGGCATCGGCTTCTGCGACACCCCCTCGTCGTGATAGCGGTCTTGGAGCTGCTTGGAGTCGGCACCCAACGCGTAGCAGGTGAGGATGCTATGCGAAATGTGGTTCATCCCGCCCATGGGCCGAAAGAAGATGTGGTATGTCTCATGATTCTTCTGGAGAAGTCGGTTCAGTTCTTCTAGAGTACCTGCAGGGTTGCCCTTTCCACGCACTATGCCGTGCTGGCTTGGGGTTACGGACAATGTGGCGGTTGCCATGTCTGCGTTGAAGGACTATTGCTAAGGGTGAGGAGTATAGGTATTGGTAATTTCTTTGAATCCCAGCATACATGAATGAGTTCGCCAGATTTTCCAAGAGGCCACTTCGGCCTCATTTATCCCACAACACGTGCCGCCGCCATATCCCCACAGCAGAAGTCTACATCGGACGCCGACTTAACCTACATTCATACACGGAGTAACCAGTCACGACACGGATGTTAGAAAAAGATCTCACATCATTTGTTAACTTGTCTTCCCAATCGATGAAAGCACGCTACGGCCCTCGGGGCAAGACCGTTTCTCGAATACACAAGCCCGCCAAGCAATGTTCGGGATCGGGAATCGGACGTTGTGTCAAACACTGTCTTACATATGTAATTCGTTCTCCGTTCCAACTCCGAGGTGTCACAACGTCTCTCTATGCCGATATGGACACGTCATTACTGCTCCATAGTATCATTGTAACCGTTTGATATGAATGTGATATTAAGGAAATGTACATGAGGCATTGCACAGATTCTGTACCTAAGGCAACAAGCAATTTATCATATCGTAGCGTGGAGGATCGACTACATTCCTTGTCATGATGCTGCTTCTAGTTGTAATAACGTTGCTGTAGATAGATGGAAACATTCATAGGTTAGACTTGTTTCGGCAAGGTATATGGTACTTTGATATAGTATCGAGATCATACTTAGGTGTAGTTAACATCTTATTTTCATGATCCCTAGTGAATTACCATCTAGTGACCTTATCTATGTAGTTTGTTACTCTACACGCTTAAATGATTATGCTAACACGGTATGACCATAATCGGCGCAATTCGTATGAGGTCCGCAAATCAAAATTGGATTCAAAATGGGTTGATAAATTCTATTCAAGTTTTACGAACTTATTCAAGTAATTTGATCTAAGTTTTTCCCACGTCTTCATGCATTCTCATCCCAAATCGCTTCGATAACGGCCAAAGCCGATCGCGGGACCTGCGATATGCCCTTGAATACGAATCTCCGGTCGGCTGCAGCCAACAGGTCTTTCCACTCTTGCAACTCCCTCTCTGATGAGTTAAAAAGCGCACTCATGCCCAAGTCATGGCTTCTAAGATGTGAATGCACGTCAGCGGTTGCCAGATTGAAGTGGGAGCACGTCCTCAACTTACCTCATATCGCGCTCTAGGTGCGCAGGCACGGAACCCGGCGTAGACAGACAGATCTCATTAATGAGGATCCTCGCACCGTGCTTCAGCGCCGGCACCAGGGCACGCAGGATCTGAAAGCAGTATTTGTCCGACCAGTTATGCAGGATAGTGCGCAGAAGATAGACGTCAGCACGCACCGTCTGCGGCTTGAAAAAGTCGTGCGCCATAAAACTGATGCGGCCACGTAGCTCGCTTGGCAGGGTCGCGTCGGCCCCCTCGACGACTTCCGGCGTGTCCTGGACCACTAAGCTGAGGTCGGGGAACCGCTTGGCGAGCGCCACGGCCAGAGACCCCTGCGAGCCGCCGACGTCAACGACGTGGGCGCGCCCCAGCGCCGCCCAGTCGTAGCCGTCGACCGCGCTCGACAGGCCAAAGCTAGGGAGGACCCCGAAGATGGCCATGCCCGCGGCGAAGCGTAACGCCTTCTCCGGGTAGCGAGTGAAGACTTCATACACGGACCCTTCGTTGTTATTGGCGAGGGAAAAGGCCTAGTCGGGTGAAGTTGTATGTTAGCGACCAGATGCCTAGGAGGCAAGAGTTTAGCAGGTATCATTACCGTCTCATCGGGCTCCTGGGATTCGGGCCATTTCTGCAGGGCATCTAGCAGCTAGCAAATTGTAAATTGTCAGTGTACCTAGGTAGTCTTCTGGGCTTCCCCTCGATTAAACTCTTACCTTCAGAGCAGACGGCCAGCCGATTTCGGGGTTGAAACTCATGAACGAGTTAACTTCCGGGCGGCAGAGTAGCTTGGATGCCTTCGTATGGGCCACCATGCCCGGCTGCGGCTCGCAGAAGAACCGCAGCGTCATTGCGTGGCGCAGAAGGCGGCGGACAATGTGCTCGCTCAGTCCGGTCTGCTTCGCGATCTCGCCATAGGATACCTGACCGCCTGCGGGAACCATATTGGCAATTTCATAGCGTCCTATCGCTTGGATACCTGTCAAGTGATAGCCCTGCATGTAGCGTTAGCCAGGCGAACTGCTAGAATTATCTACACGTATAGGATCGCTGGATGAAAACTTACCGACGAGTTCTTGTACACTAAAGTCAACGGATCCAGCATTAAGTCATATAGCTCAGCAGTAGCATCTAGCGATTTCGACCGTTAGCTAAGTTCGATTTTCAACCTGTTATAGCGCAATTGTACGATCATCCGGCGAAACGTTCTCATACCTATCACTGCATTCTGGGCTTCGGTCGCCTCCTTGGGAAGGGAGTCTGGAGCATTTTCGTCGAACGACGGCCAAGGAGCACCCTTGGCTGACAGTACCTGCTCCAGCTTGGCGACCGAGTTGCTGACCGTGGCAGCCAACTCCACAATACGTGGCATCGGCACGTCTTTGTGGGAAGGCATCTTATAACGTTGAATGGTTATCAGAATAATGAGTTAAAGGTATGTAACACAAGCTGGAAGGATCATTAGCCAACAACGAAATGCAATAGTGTAGTATCACTCTAGGCCACGCCACAAAGGTCTGAGAATATGAGCTTTTAATAGGTCGCTGGGCTCTACAGAGGCCGAGTGTTGGGTTGATAGACGGGAGTAGAAAAGCCTTGACCGAACGGCCCAGGCACCTCACTCTCGATCCCCGAGATATGTGTCTCGGGCTAAGGGTTCGCTGTCCTAATCGGATATTGCTTTTCATGTTACTTTATGTATAACATAGCTGCATCAATACATGCAACATTATATCTATATCTAAAGAAATAACTAAGATACGCAAGCCTGTCTATGAACTAGGGACGTCGGCCCTACGACTCGGATATGTAAAAACCGGAACCCCGTTATAAAATCTAGAAGCTCGGTGACCTCGCTTCTCCCAATTTCGCCTAATCGGGCAGACGATAATCTCTTTATACTCGATGTGGATTTCGTTCACCTTTATCGGGATGAAGATGGCGCTGTGGCTTATGATATGGCCGCGTCGCGTCATACGAGTTCGGTTTACGGTTGCTGAAAAGTCCAGTAGTATGTCTCCGACGGAGTCGCTTTCAAACCTACACCTTCACAAGTAACTATGTCCCGCTCTACAGACCTCCATCTGGTTGATACCTATCTTTCTCGTAGGTACGTAGCCTACACGCTAAGCTCTAAGAGAGTGTGAATCGTCAACTTCTTTAGCAGGTAAATCCAAAATGCCTAGACTAAGGGCTTCTACTCGCTCATGATCCCATAGGGCGTAGCCCCAGTGGCGATAACACCTATCTGTGTCTTGATGTATGGCAAAGGGTGTATATGGATCTTGCGCTACTCATAGTCGTTATATATGTTTTATGTCGGTATCTTTATCGGCGCGAAAAGGGGCGAGCCCTCAGTAAGTCGCGGCCAAAGCCCTCGAGCGGATCCAGCTTGATACAGTCGTGCTCTTTAATACGGCAGAAAGCTTATTTGGTAGATTTTACCTGGATGTCAGTAGATTCATACGGTGTCTTGCCGAGCTTTACTTTAAAAGGTGTTAGATTTCCGGGAGACTGGCTGTGCCTTGGTAAAAAAAAAAACGGTACCAATAAACGTCGTGCTCCGCAAGGTTGTCGAATGCTATCTTGTGACAAGTCGTTACATATTTATTTGATCTTGTGAACCAGGAAATCATGGATGCAGCCCTCCACACAATTGGAGGATCTACCCTGTCAGCCTGTACTACTAATAGGAGGCGTATGATAAGATAAGGAACGCGAATATTCTGAATATTCTGGGAAATTCAGAAATGGAGATTGAAAGAAATTCAAACGCCTCGGCAGTCGAACCATCTTCATGAGCGCGACATGGTCCACGCCCAGGTGGCCGTCCTCTTTGCTGTGGGCGCATTATAGCCTGCGCTCGCGAACCCTGTACCTGCGACCGCCGTTCCAACCTCGAACCTCACCGCGGCACCAACGATGTCTGCTGTCCTCCCAATCTCAACCCGCGGGGCGACCCCTCCTTACGCTCGCCATCGAGACGTCCTGCGATGATACGTGCGTCGCGGTCCTAGAAAAATTTAGGGGCGCTGGGGACGCAGCGCGCCTATTATATAACAAGAAGATTACGTCCGACAACCGCCAGTTTCGAGGCGTGCACCCGATGACGGCCGTTGCATCACATACGCAGCACCTAGCGACGATGGTGCGGGAAGCGATGCGCTCGCTTCCCGAGGTTCCGGGCGCACGAGTGGCTAAGGGTGGGGATAGCTTCGAGGGTAAGATATTGAGCGAAAGCAAGCGCGCCCTCTGGGTCGACGGCCAAGCGCGCCAAAAACCCGACTTCGTAACGGTCACGCGCGGCCCCGGCATGATGTCGAACCTATCGACCGGCCTGAACACGGCGAAAGGGCTCGCCGTCGCCTGGGACGTGCCGGTCCTCGGCGTCAACCACATGCAAGCGCACGCCCTGACGCCGCGGCTCGTCAGCGCGCTCGAGGCCGGAAATCGCGAGAGGGCGCAAACACAAAGACAAGGACAAGAACAAGAACAAGAACAAGAACAAGAACAAGAACAAGAACGAGAACAGGGGGAATCACCGCAGACCGCACTCGAGGAGACAGGAAGCGAAAAGCCCGCCTTCCCCTTCCTCTCGCTCCTCGTCTCGGGCGGTCACTCGCTGCTCGTGCTGTCGCGGTCCCTCAACGACCACGCCATCCTCGCCGAGGCCCAGAACATCGCCGTCGGCGACATGCTGGACAAGTGCGCGCGCGCGATCGTGCCTCCTATCGAGATCGCCGACGGCGCGGACGTCATGTACGGGCCGATGCTCGAGCGCTTCGCCTTCCCCGGTGCGGCCGCTTCCCCAGGTCGCGATGCCAGTTACAATTACGGTTACCAGTACGAGTACGAGTACGCCCCGCCGCCCGCGCGCGCGGACGAGATCAAGGTCTACGACTCGGGATGCGGATGGCACTTGACGCCGCCGCTGTCCGGGACGACGGACATGGCGTACGAGTTTGCGGGGCTCAACGGGCAGATACTGAAGATCTTGCTCGAGCGCCCGGACATGGCGGTGCCGGAGCGGCGGCTCCTCGCGCGGCATGCTATGCGTCTGGCTTTCGAGCATCTGGCCAGCCGGCTTCTGCTCGCGCTCGCGAAGAGTACGGACGAGAGCGAGTGTGAGGGCAATTTGCTGCGGGATATTCGCACCGTGGTCGTAGCGGGCGGCGTCGCTAGTAATAGATATTTGATGCATATCCTGCGGTCAGTTCTGGATGCCCGCGGCTATGACCACATTGGGCTTGTGTGTCCGCCGCTGCCACTGTGTACTGATAACGCGGCCATGATTGCGTGGACTGGCATGGAGATGTACGAGGCCGGCTGGCGGAGCGAGTTGGATATCCTCGCTATCCGGAAATGGCCCCTGGATCCGAATGCAGAGGGCGGCGGCATCCTTGGGGCTTCCGGATGGAAGAAAGCTACAGATAGAGAATTATGATACCCTAGTAACGAAGCTTAGATGCCTCAGTATGACTACTTGTGTATAAATGGACTGGATTAATATAGTACAAGTCGGAGTTGGGTCATGACAGCAACAAGCGATTTCTACATGAAAGGATGGCGTCGATGCATTAATTGTTGTACATTTACACCGCGGATTCTTAAGATCCGGAAGAATTGGCTTAGCCAGGTAACTACTGTGACAGTCTATCAAGTTCTGCTCAGCTTTTGCCGTCTGCTTTTCCTAATAGCCAGTTCCTGTTCTGTGCTAGATGCCAACTGAGAACATCTATGCGTCGTCTGGTTCCTTTTTCATTCCCGATGAGCCCGCAACTTAGTCCAGTGCACTAGTGACGTTAGAGAACTCGCCCTTCTCCAGCTTCGTCTTCCAGAATATCGGGTTCGTGTCGCTGAAGCCGTGCTTGACCCAGCCTTCCTCCTTGACGTGGTACAAGTTGATGAAACCACCAGAGTACGCATCGCGGTGCGTGGCGGCCAGGATACTCCGGCGGCCCAGCTCCAGGGCGTCGTCCACGCTCAGGTCGTACTTGTACTCGGCGTCGAGGACGCCGTACGCGAACGTCTGGCCGGAGCCGACGCAGAACAGGTTCCCGGCGAGGCGGGTGCCGTCCGAGTCGATATAGTACAGGGCGGGCCCTTCCTCCTTGGTGACGCCGGCGCACATGGTGCCCATGGACAGGCCCATGCCCTTGTACTGGTAGACGAGGTTGGCGAGGATCTTGGAGGCGGCGGCGACGCTGATGCGGCGCTTGTGGCGCAGCTCGTGCAGGCGGCACTGCATGCCCAGCCAGGCCAGCCAGTACTGGCAGTCGGCGGCGCCGCCGGCCATGGTGCCCAGCAGGCAGTTGTTGATCTCGATCACCTTCTTGACCGTCTGCGAGGCGATCCAGTTGCCGGCCGTCGCGCGCGAGTCCGTCGCCACGATGATGCCGCCCTGGAACCGGAAGGCGAGCGTCGTCGTGCCGTGGGCGATCTTGATGGGGCAGTCGGGGTTCGAGCGGTCGTCGGTCGCTGCACGCAGCCAGGCCGAGGGCTGGACGATGCGGGTTAGCTTGCTTGTTTGTTTCACGGCTGCGGAGTAGGTGATGAGCAACTGCTGGCCGGCTGCAATACTTACTTGGGCTACTGGAGGCATGGCAAACTTGAGGGATAGGCTCGGAGCCATGTCGTTCTGCAGGTCTTCTTGCTGGTCCTCGGCGGAGGTCTCGTGGAAGGTAGCCGGGCGGCTGTACCGGGCCACGAGGGTATCCATGGCGGCAATTTGGGGAGCGAAATGCGGAGGAATGAGGACGTCGTATGAGTAGAGCGACCGCCGGTAGTTATTACAATAATGTTGGGTTGGGTGGGTGGTGTTAAGTGTTAAGATGCGTCCAAGTCGGTAGGAATGCGAAAGGCGGCGACTGACGTTTGGCAGTGGATAAGGCTTGAAGCTTAAGGCAGCTGGTCTCACGCGTCGTTGCCAAAGCTCGGATTGGTCTAAGCTCCCTTGTTTTTTAGTGCTATCTACTCGATTAGTACATATCCAGCTAATCTATGCAAAACACGAAGTCTTTCCGCTGGACAAGATTGAAAGACTTAGCTACATAAGGTTAGGTATCATCAACAATGAAGCAAATGTTATTAGTCATTCGGGTTGATCTATTGCATTTCACGGCCAATGACGCTTGTAAATCTCCAGGGCTATGAATCTCTAGCTACATTCATAAGTGTTCTTGCAAACTTCCCATTACTTACCTAGACTACAATATAGAGATTAGACGCTTGGCCAACTGAAAAACATCAAGTTAGAAGCTCACCTTATTTCAGAAGTCAGGGTGCAACTGTGTCTGTCGATACTGGATGTATGATATATGATATGGGATGGACTTCCGCGGACTCGATCTTATCAACAAATACCCAGAGTTTGAAGACATCTTAATTTTAGCTGTCAATTGACCTCGAAGAGATACTGTCGCTCCCGAGAGCGCTGACTCGATGATCTGACACATGGTACTCTCAGAAAGAAGACCAACTGAATTAAGTGTAGTACGAATGTTGTGTAGAAGCCCCTCCAATAGGTCGAAGACTCGACAAGCTCTTAGGTGAATAACCTAGACGAGGTTTGGTGTGGCACGACTTATGTCAGCTTCGATAAAGTGCGAGCTGTGGGTATCCCTTCAGCCAGCATTGTGAAGAACTATCTAATACGCATTTTCATATCTACCTACTTACGTATAAGAAATATAATTGGCAAATACCTAAATATCTATTTAAATCCGGCTCTCGACTTCCATGCCTCCACAAAGGATCTCTTATTACGCTCTAGGCGCAGGCGAATTATGTAAGGTCAATATGTGGGCGGAGGCTCGGAAGGTTCCGCTAATCCTTGACAACGTTAAAAAGAGGCGACCGAGAACGCGGTACGGCCACGTGATTCGAAACAGACATTCCGCAATGATTCTTAAAACATGGGAATTCATAAATTTCCGATTTCCAAACCAAAATCCTAACAATTTTGATACTTCAGTGATGCAATACCTACGGCACAGAATCTCGCGGGCTATTAGCACGCGTGATGCAGGATTCGAGTTTGATCATAGCAGTTGTACCTAGCAAGCTTGCAGGTTGCAGGCCTAGGTTACGGCCATGACGGCCATGGCAGCCATGTTGCATCGCGCCGCGCGGTTAAAATCAGCTGTGCCGTTCTTCAACACAAGAACAGAGTTACCCGTTCCTGACACAGCGGCTGTATCCCCCTTATTCGGTCGGTCGTAAACTCGCGCGCTTGCTTCAGGTGTCGCTGAGACAAATCAATTCAAGGGGTCAAGGGATCAAGGTGCGATATTCGACGCAAGGAGTCCACTACCCGTTCTTCGAATGCCCCGGCTGCGGCTGCGGGAGCTCCCAGTTCCACTTTCGCGGTACTGCCTTGGCAGATTGCTCAACGGGCCGTTAGATATCTCGATCAACTCAATCAAGCAGATTGGGATTCCGTCTGCCTTGACCCTTGCAGCCTTGTCACACAGGTTACTCTGAATGCTATGATATTTCTAGCCGTGCCGCCGCAGCAATGGCTGTGCTTTGCTAGGTACGCTCGGTGGATCGCCATGCAATTCCCCGCTAGCGCATGCTATCGTAGGAAACGATGCTTGCAACTTTGACTTACCTTGTACCTGAATAGGTACATATGTTGAATGAGTATTCGCATTATGAGATCATGAACGATCCCGAGGCAGTTCCTGTTTTTCTTTTTTTAACCAAGCTCACCACACCCCAAAAGAACACGGTAGAGCTTAGATGAGAGAGAGCATGCTCTATCGCCGTGTTTCTGAGGAGATTTCTTCCTTCAGCTTAGCGGCCGGCTATCAGCTCGTGTTACGGTAACATTGCCGACTCCCCCTCTCTTCCAATGAGAGGCTTGAGACAGCAGTCTGAACTTCTCCAATATCAAATCCGCAGTGCGGCTGGGAAGGAAAGGAGAGTACGGAATATACCATCTCCAGCGTTCCGAACCGACGGCAGTGAACATACGTTAGAAAGACGCAAAGACGCGAGACGAATGGCCGGTTTTAGGCCTCGGTGTCTCTTGGCTACTGTCACAGAGCCACAGGGCACCGCCATACATATGTGCGAGAGTTGTTCGGCACATGTCATCGCTATCGATTGTCTGCCATATGAAGTGTCTTGCGGTCTAAGTAGAGTAGTGGGCTCATATGGCCCTGGACGGTTCGGGGCTGAGGAGGAAGCGGAGAATGCCTTACGACCCCTGCCCGTTCCGTGATAGAACGCCTCGCAGGTCTGGCGATGGGCGATGACAAAATGATGGTCCGCAACCCAATCAAATGGCGCAGTGTACTTTCGAGGGGGAGCCGCAGTAGTGTGCGCGCCCAATTGAGGTATCGATTCCGCCAATTTTGCCTTGTCTGCTTTTGCCTACTTGCCAGCCTACATGGTGTACCGCCCATTTTGGGTCACCCTCATCTAATCCCGCTTTCTCTCTGCCCCCTTCTTACACTCTACACTATCCTATCCTATTCGACTATTCTTCCATTAATCGTCCCAATCATTCGAAGCGTTCCGCCATCTCCCTTGTACCTTTTTGCACGGCCCCCTTGCAATCCATCGGCACAGGTTTCGATCAGATTGTCCGTCTATTACGGCCGTTCGATTAGAGGATATAGACTGCGCTAGGTTAGTAGTAGGTATTTCCATTTGGCAACACCGATTCCGTTTTCTACCTACTCCACTTCCCATAAGCGCCGCAGTATCTAGACAAGGTACCGGCTTACCCCCCAGTATTGCAACATTTGGAACTCTTACCTGGCTCTTCTTCTGGTCCTCGAACGAAGCCAACGAAGTTTCCTGATAATTAGTCGAGAAGTCAGATTTGTCATTCTCAGTATTACATCCGCATTATTGTCTTTCGCATACTACCGCGTGAAACAATTTGCGAGTTGATCGTTCGGAACACCTGTCGCATTCAGCTCGCGAGGCTTCAGCTTCATCGCTTCTCAATTGTCGCGCCGTTCCGCATAGGAACATGGTCTCTGGCGACTTCTACTGAGAACTGCGTGGTTCCAGTATCATACCTACACATATATAATATATACTAGCCTCGAATCGCCCACCTACGTATATCAACTATGACTATGAATGCCGGGTACACAGTCTCGCCCGCGTCGCTCGACCTTCGCGATCACCTAAAGGCTCGGACGCAACAACCCCGCCGTGACCTTCACGACAACCACAACCACAACCACAACTACAATCAAAACCAGAAAGGCCCCGCTACACCCGTCGAATCTCATTTGTTGTCGCCGTATTCCTCCCACATTCGAAGCAATTCAGCCTCTCCTACAGGCAACTTCAACACCCCCGCAGACACTGCCTCCACCATAGACTTCTACCAGCCCAGTGAACTGAGTAGCGACTTTGGTGATCCCTTCCTCGGAGTCGACTTTGACCAAGTTGAGAGCGGGGTGCCCGTATTTCTTGAAGGCTATGAAGGCCTACAGGAACCTATAACCTATTATACGCAAGCCCAAGATCTCGGTGTGAAAGACACCAGATACCCTCTGAGTCCTCATCTGACTCCTTCCATGCCGTCCAAGTCAGCCTTTGGCGATAGCGCGGGAACTAATGCCAATTTTGGGATGTCTGCTGTACCTCAGCATTTCACGCAAGCCCAGCCCTTTACGAACTCAATTGACTTGAGTCAGTCTGCGCCCCAGCTAACACCCGATACAAACGGAGGTAGTTTCTCGAGTGACGAAAACCTTGTGCCGACCACCTTCCCAATGGCCGCCCAAAGCCCCCGTGTTACGGTTTCTATGTGGAACAGAGATGAAGAAGCACCAATCCAGGGCATTGAGAGGTCATTCACCGCAGGCGCGGAAAGTCCGCGTACCGTACATGCTTCTCATAGTTTAGCGGGCGACTTAGCTCGTGAACCCACTCGTGAAAGTTCGTCGACAGTGACGCGGGATGCGGAAGGTAGTTGGGTGCCGCATTCTGCCACAGGATATGGGGGCCTAGCTCCTGGGAATCGACCCTCGGAAGAAATCACAAGTCCCAACCAGCAAGCAGCCCGCAGAGAACGCGCAGAGACGAACAAGAAGGTGGCAGAATGGGTTTCCCAATCAACCGACGACTCCTCTGGGACCCCTGGGGGCGTGGGAGGTTCTTCTAACATAGTTGCTGGAGGGCAAGATTCGGAAGACGACAATATACCTTCTGGTGAAATTCCCTTTGGAGATACAACTGAAAACAGGCATATGCCAGGCCAGGCGTACCTTCATGTGGACGGGCCCGGTGGCCCTCTAACGCAGATAGATTATGATATAATGCGGCAGCTCCCGACTTGGGGCGATGCTCCAGCCATCCATGCCATACAGTCTGGGCAGCCGTACCAACCGGAAACATCGCAAGCTGCCATTGAGAAGTTCAACCGACAGTGTCAAGACAACGAATCAATCGTTTCGAGAGCGGCTACGTGGGGAACGCGCCGACGTAGCTTGCCTAGTCTCGTCGATATGGAAGGTATCATCAGCGGTAGCTTCTTGAAGAAGCTATCCATAAATCATTCACGACGACCGAGCTTCATGAAGAAGATTCCTAGTCTTGTGCGGAAACCCAGCACCAGCCAGCTCTTGAAGCGTAAGGGAAGCAATGCCAGCGAAGTGCCGCCGGAGGACCTCGAAGGAGAACGTCGAGATTCCAAAGATACTTTGGCGCCACCATCACGTACTTCCAGCTGGGGAATCAGCGGCATAACTAAGAAGCCGACACCTAGCATCAACACCGCTCTGGTCGGGATGGCTACGGGCGCGGCTGCAATTGGGACTGCTCATGCCCGAAGCGGTTCTATTAGCGCAACATCGATGACTTCCCCTAAGAGTCCATTTGGATCCCTCAGCGTACCTCCCGTCAAGAATACTCTGAGAAGACCAAGGAGCAAGACCGAGCTCCCGAGAGGGCTCAACTTCGAGGGACTTTCGCACCCGAATCTAGTTGGGATGCTGAAGAAACAAGGTGGCCCACCCGTTGCTTCATTAGGAAGGCCCCAGCCAGCAGTAGAGCAAGACAACGATGATGACGATGACGAGGAGGACTTTGATGATACGGACATGAAGACCGAGTCGCACAGGTTCGAGGCGATTGAGCCAACCTTCGCCGGTTTCCGGGAACACGTCCTTCGGTTGAACCCGGGACTTCCAAGCGAGAACGTGTGGTTAGCTGATCGCATTGCACATCAGATGATCATGCGCTACAAGCAACTCCAGACCGCAAAGGTCAAGCATCTGAAGCAAGTCAATCAGCACAATTGCCCATCGAGATCCATGTGTATTGCACGTGGTGGATCTGCCATTCCTATAGATGGCAGGGGAGGCGAACGAGGTTATGACCCTCTGTCAGCTCGACCTGAATCGTCTGATGGCGATACCACGCCGCTCGAAGGTGGTATTAACTCGGAGAGTTTCCCTACCGGCATTCCTATGCCCCCAACGATGTCACTCCCAGCAGAGTTCGAATGCCAACTCTGCTTCGCGAGCAAGAAGTTCCAGAAGCCTTCTGACTGGACCAAGCACGTCCATGAGGATGTCCAGCCGTTTACATGTACGTGGGAGAAGTGTCGTGAGCCCAAAATGTTCAAGCGAAAAGCCGATTGGGTCCGACATGAGAATGAGGGCCATCGCCACCTCGAGTGGTGGACATGTGACGTCGACGACTGTCGACACATTTGCTACAGGCGTGACAATTTCTTGCAACATCTCGTTCGTGAGCACAAGTTCAACGAGCCGAAGATCAAGACCAAGGCAGCCATTAAGAAAGCTGGTGGTGGAGACCGCACATGGATAAAAGTAGAGCAGTGCCACGTTGAGACACAGGCTAAGCCATGCGACGAGCCCTGCCGATTCTGCTGTAAAACGTTCCCAACATGGAAGAAGCTGACGGTTCACTTGGCAAAGCACATGGAGCATATTAGTCTTCCGGTCTTAAAACTAGTAGAGACGAAGGAGCTCGATGCGGATACAATAATCAGTCCAGTACAGGATCCTCCGCGCGCCAGCTTCCCTCCGCCTGCGGTAAAGCAGGAATCCCTTACACACGCCGCCAACATGATTCCAAACCAGATGCCAATGGAGTATTCTCAGCCGACTAACATGGACTATAACTTCCAACTCCAAAACACCTGGTCTCACCAAATGGCCCAGCCATTCACGGGGATGACCCCAACGCAGGGCTCTAACATGATGATGGCACAGAACTATCAACAGCATCCATCCCAACCTCAGTACCACCCCCTACCCGTCACTTCGGCGCCGGCTTACGACCCCTCTGCGAATACGTATATGAGCTTACACCCCCAGCAAGAGGAGCTGGAACCGTTTCCTCGATTCGACCTCAACCCTCTGGGAATCCAAGACACCACCGGATCTATGGGTTACGACAACCTCGGGACCACCGGTATGCAGCCCGTCGACCAGTATACCAGTCATCCGGGTTCGGTTTCTCCGTACGGCCACTCACCCCACCCAGGTCACAGCGGTACCTTTTACAACCCGTGAAAAAAAAAAAAAAAAAAAAAAAAAAAAAAAAAAAACCATGTCAATTCTTTCTATGTTTTGCGGTTTCACATTCGCGATTTCCTCTTATAGCAGATACCCCCGAGTTGGAATTTTTGCAGGATGGCTTTACACAACCAGTTGCATGAATCCACTTATGTTTCCTTGAGATCATTTTTTGGTTGAGGATTTCATTCTTTTTTTATTTATGCGCGATCTATGAGATATATATCACGGCGTTATTTGGATAAGAGTTATACATTGATTTTTTTTTTTTTTTTCCCAAGCGACATCTGGACACCCAGATGGGTACTGCATCTTCTGCCCGACCATGGTTTTACTGGTCATTTCATATCATGACATGCTCGTGTCGGCAACATATATATGTGCTTAGGCCGAGATATCCTTTTGCTTTCTTGTCTCTTGGTTTTTGAGGGTATATCTGGTGACGGAGAGAAAGAACTTCACGAATATCGAAAGGTATCCTTTGGGCACGACATGACACACCGGATTATTGATGAATTCTCGAAAACATTTTTGACGAACGGGGAAGCGGAACGCACACAACACGATCATCCGAAACCTTTTTATGGAAGCGCCCTGAATTTTTCTTTCATTCGTTTATTTTTTCTTCTTGTCCTATCATTGGGATCGTGGGGTGTGGTGGTTTGTCGCGTGCTTTCTAGACTTATATCTCAATAGACATCTCACTCACGTCTTGACATCGTCGAAGTGTCTAGGTTAGTCTTTTACCTTGTTGTGACCGCGACTGTGACCTTGGGAAAACTTAAATACTAGATGCGCAATTGAACGGAGGCCTCCGTCGTATTTGGGTGGCGCCGGCGGGTCTTGGTGTACTATTAATACGAGCCACTTGCGTTGGTTCCTGGTTAGGTTAGTCTCTCTCGTGGATCCCAGTTATCTAACCTAAGCTTCTCCCCCGAGAGGGATACGAACTGATAAGATGTTTATCATTCAGGGGAACGCAGCCTTCATTTATATGAATCAAGTATAATGAGGCTTAATCTTAAGGGTGCTGTCGGATTTTTACATGGTGCTTAATCCAACAATAGGATCCATACCTTAGGTAGTCTCATATGCAGAAGTGAACAACAATATGCATACGAGATCTAGTATCTGATCTTTGGAACTAGCAGCTCGAAGATTGGACGCATAATGGCACCTGTAACCTATACTGAATAAGCTCAGTTGACGTTGATGATCAAACTCGAAAGATCGGATGGATCCCGTTACCAGCGCTGGTCCTTTTGGGAGGGGCACCTTTTTTACCTAGGCAAGACCCGCGATGGAGAGAGTAGCGTTGACCTAAGAAACTAGCTGTTGGCCTTTACTCGCGAATGAGATAACTGGGTTTCCGATTTAGGTAGCTTTAAACGCGCTCGTTTCGAGTCTGCATAGGTTGACTGATGAAATGTATATTGAAGATGATGGATAAGTTATGTCGAAGTGGTGTCCAAGCGCACCTTCGGCAAGTTCTTAGATCTTCCCGACATAGGCCGAATTATCGTTCAAGCATCGCTATGCCGTGCATTGCATAACAACATCTAATTATACGAACCCATGTCACTCTTACGACCAAGCCTGAGACTAATGGCTCGTCATATTAGATCGCCGGGGTCATTAATAGGATGACCATGTCGATACAAATCCCAGCGCCGATACAGTGGAATCTTGATAGAGGAAAGGAAATACGATCGAAGATCCCCCTCGCGTCTTTCAGTGAGTTCCATTTGTAACTATCGTAGAAATCAGATATTATGTTAATAGGGTGAAGGGAATAAATTGGTGGAAAGGTCTCTGAAGCTTGTTTCCCTTTGCTCGAGTTTCCAGGGCATTGGTGTAGAGCATTGACTAGACTCCTGTTTTGAATGTGGCTTGGATTCTTGGAAAGTTGGAAGTCGACAGGGTAGCCCCTTTGATGCTGGAGGCCGCCATGAACCCCTGGAAGTCTAACAATTTCTGGCCAATCACCTAACTTTCTGGATCTCTTTTTCTTTTTTCGGCCAACCACATTCCACATCTTTAGCCTTAGACCAGGGTTGCTTTTCTCTCGGTCCATTAATGAAGCCCCTCCGACGATCATTCTTGCGTATCATCACATACTGTAACCTCAATCGGCAGCCAATTTACTCAGCTGTATTGATTCTAGATATACGATTATCGAGTTGACAGACGAATTGCTGGATACGACTTCTAGAACTCTACTGTTAGTCGTTCGACTGCGGGCATGGAGTCAATTTACATAGTACGTGTCGCCTCCACCAGCCATTTCCACTAGGTTTCGAATATGTCGAAATGGCTAGCCTTACGTTCTTGGAAACGGCTGGTCAGCCGAGGGAAGCTTGTCATCAACCAATGATCTGCCAAGGGATGGTTTCATGTAGGCTAGCTTGGCCCCCTGTCGTACCTTTTGGCTGGCTCCACGACGATGGGACGGACAGGGGTAAGCGGAGCTGGGGTATTGGGCCTCGACTATCCATCTTTTCTTCTAGAGATATCTTGTTCAGGGGTGGCCTCTAATCTCACCAACCAAACTGCTTTGACCTTCAACACTCTTTTTTTCCTTTTGGCGCCATATTTCTCTTTCTGCTTCAAGTTCGTCCTTTAGGTAACATCAGCTAGCACACTCGTTTCCTGCGGCTCGTTTCATATATGCGCCGACGACTACCCTCTCTCACATATCATCGTCAACCTTCTCGCCATCGTTGACGCCCATCTCCCAGACCACCGAACCTCTTCCCATATCTTAGGAACGGTCCTGGGCACACTTTCTTTAGGAGGCAACCCGTTGCCATTTCCATTCTCTCCATAGGTTGATCCTTGGCTATCTTTGATTTCGCATTTGTTTTCCGTTATTGCACAATTGACAAGACAACTCTCTTTGCTCTCTCCCTCGCTCCCTTCCGACGAATTCTATATACCGACTTTGAATTTTCGAGACGAATTTCTACCTCCTAAGCGGGCACCAGTCGCAATACAACACCGGACGAAAAGCTTTATCTGAGCGGACTTGTTTTACAATCGATACAATATTTTAATATCAGACTTGGTGGAAAGGGCACCAACGGGGTGACATATTAGACAGCATTTAGCGATTGATCTTTCAGGTACAGCATATAAGAGCCAATCTTCGAGGCGCACACATACATATAACGAGCATTTCCACCTCCCGGTGGTTCTTCACGATTTCCTTGGGTCGTTTTCTCTTGATTGACTGGATATAGTCCAAGATGGCGATATCGAGGTGGAATATCCGACGGGCGGCGATATTAGCGACGGGCTTTATCAGCGGAGTCTTGAGCGAGAATTTACTAGTGACGAGCGGGTTTAGCAACTGCGAGACGGGTAGCGAAATCAATGTCCAGAAGGTGAATATAGCGTACGACAACGACGACAAGACGGTCACTTTCGACGTGGCGGGCACGAGCAGCAAGCAGCAGAATGTAACGGCGACGCTCTCCGTGACGGCATATGGTCAAAATGTTTACCAGAGCAGCTTCAATCCCTGCAACGAGACGACATATATTCAGGCGCTGTGTCCAGGTACGTCAATCGTCTTCTAGTTACCCAAATACGTAGGCTCCATCACTAACAGAGAGAAAGTCCCGGACGGATCTTTTGGTGCCACCGGAACTCAGGCAATTCCCGAGCAGTATGCTAACTCAATTCCCGCCATCGCATTCCAAATACCCGATATTGCGGCACAAGCAACGTTGCAGCTGAAGTCTTTGGACGATGGGACAGACGTAGGCTGCATCCAGTCACAAGTGACAAACGGAAAGACCGCTGATGTGGCCGCGGTCTCGTATGTGGCTGCCGGTATCGCCGGAGCAGCTCTGCTGGTCGGCGGCGCTGGAGCAATCGGTTCTGCCTTGTCGGGAGGAGCTGGTGCGGCCGGCGGCGCAGGTGGCGCGGGAACCGTGAGCCCGAGCTTCGTGGAGATCTTCGGCGTGTTCCAAGGCTTCGCCATGAACGGTATGATGTCGGCCGAGCTCCCGCAGGTCTACCGCAGCTTCACCAAGAACTTCGCCTTCTCGACGGGTATCATCCCATGGACGCAAATGCAGGAGTCCATTGACAACTTTCGAGGCATGACCGGCGGAAACCTAACCAACGACAGCGTCGAGTTTCTCCAGAACGCGACCTTAGTCTACTCGGACGGCTCAACCTCGAGCGGAAATGGCTCGGTGCTTAAGCGCGCCGTCGACCACGCCGTTTATCTCGCGGCTCGCGACGTTGATACGGCAGCAAACGCGACGGCCACCGATGGAGATGTGGTGACGTCGACCGAAGCGACTATCCGCACTGCCGTCTCTGGTATCCAGGGATACGTCGAGGAGCTGTCCGTACCACAAGCCAATACTTTCATGACCGTCCTGCTTATTGTCGCCATCGTCATCGCTGTCATCGTCGTTGGTATCCTGTTGATCAAGGTCATCCTCGAGGCCTGGGCTCTGTTCGGTAGCTTCCCGGAGTCCCTGCGCGGCTTCCGGAAACATTACTGGGGTTCGATCGCTCGCGCCATCGTGTCCCTCATCTTGGTCTTATATAGCATCTGGGTTCTGTACTGCGTATTCCAGTTCACACACGGTGACTCCTGGGCCGCCCAGACGCTTGCCGCCGTCACTCTCGCCATCTTTACCGCTATCCTGATATTCTTCTCGTGGAAGATTTGGAGCATCGCCCAGAAGCTGAAGAACACGGAAGGTGACACTTCAGCCCTGTATGAGGATAAGAAGCACTGGGTCAAGTACTCGTTGTTCTACGAGTCGTACAAGAAGGACTACTGGTGGATATTCGTACCCGTCATCGTCTACATGTTTGCCAAGGGATGCGTCCTTGCCGCTACCGATGGCAATGCTATGGCGCAGACGATCGGAACATTCGTGGTTGAAGCATTGATGTTGGGTCTTCTGGTCTGGAGCAGACCGTTTGAGCGGAAGTCCAGCAACGTCGTCAACATCTGCATCCAGACAGTGCGCGTTCTTTCCGTAGTCTGCATCTTCATATTCGTCGATGAGTTCGGTATCACCCAGACCACGCAGACCGTCGCTGGTGTCGTTCTGATCGCCGTGCAATCGGCCCTGGCCGGAATCCTTGGCATCCTCATCGCCTGGAACGCCATCGTGGCCCTCTGCAAGCAGAACCCGCACCGCAAGCGCAGAAAGGAGATGGGTAAGTTGCATCCCCAAACCTTTCGAAGATCCGGACTAGCTACTAACAGATGCCACAGAAAAGATGCAGCGTGACATGGACACCCTGACTCCCCTGGACGCGCGAAACTCGCTGCTCCTGGACCGCATCAAGACCAACGAGAGCAGGATTACCATCAGCTACGCAAACAATGCGGCGGATATGAAGAAGCAGCCCAGCAGCCGCCGCGACTCTTCGCCCGAGCGATACATCGGCGTCGCCATCGAGCCGTCCGATGCCTACTCCCCTCTGGACGCGCCGTACACCACCAGACCCTTGACGCCTAGCATGCCAATGGGAGCTAACCACAGCCGCGAAAATCTGATCTCGAATACGCACTCGGGGTACCGGGCTCCAGGCGGCTACTAGGCTTGACAGACTAAGCAGAGGTGAAGGTTAAACAGAGTGGATGTGGAGCATAACTGAGGCGCGGTTATACGGAGAAGCAGGATACACGAGAGATAGCTGGGGAGGCAGCTAGTCGAGAAGGGCAGAAACAATCGAGCTCGAAGCTGCTGTACTGCCATACACATACCTAGCATTAATGTAGCTACGAAACGTCGTATAGAGACGGACTATACCCATATATACCCCCGAGTTTTCGGCAACGGAGTTCGGGGTGTATTTACTTACATACTTAGACACCCTACAACATTCATACCTACCTTATATTCCATTCATATTTTTCCATGTAAACGGTCGTTTCTACCTTTGTCCCAGTATGTAGTTGAACAATTATCGACTTGTAGTGAATATGACTGTATCCAGCTTGGTAGGCGTCTTAATGAACGTTTGATTTGGGAAAATGCAATTCGTGAAAATGCACAAAGCATGTTAACCTAGAACGTCATTAAGGGTCATCAACAAACCAGACATTGCGTTACGTTTGCAAATACCGTAGCAAATGAGTACCGCCCAAAATACATGGGGATTTACGAAGTGCCATTTGGTGCATTAGTCAAGCACCTGGAAGGTCTCTCTATCCAGAAACCAGTTGGTTCGAATCCAGCAGTGGTAAATCAGTTTTTTTTTTCTTTCTCTCAAATAAACATAATATCGTGAAATAAAAAAGGGGTATCTATCTGACAGCTGACCTTAATTGAGCCAGCTGCCCACATGTTCCCGCAAAATGATAGTTAGCAGATAGCTTGGGGTTAGCTTCAACTTTAGTTCTATTCTACACCTCTAGCTCTAGCAACTCCGGTGAGCTACAAACTTGACCTCATTTATTACCAACCTCACATACTTATACATAGAATAATGCATGATCTCGAGCAAATTATATCCGAATTTGCCTTATGAATTATCTGGAGTCTTATGAGACACGGACACAATGTTTCAGGTTGGGTTCTCCTTTCTACCTACGGACGCGGGGGAGCTGGTGTCGCGCTCGATGACGAGGCGATCTCGCGGGCCCCCGTCCGATTCACGAGACTCTGATCGTTGACATGTCGGAATCTAGCCACATCCCGAGGATAGCCTGCACCTGCGGCTGCATCGTGCTCGCTCGGTGGTCCTCACATCGCAAGAGTAGGTGGCGCCTTTTGTTATGCTTCCCCTGTTCTACTACGCAAGCCCGGTTTACCTTTCCTGATGCGACACTGCATCGTCGATTGCCCCCTAAATTGGGGCTCAACAGTGCGCCGTGGCCCGGCTTCACCGGCCAAAATATTGCTGCTGCTGCAGGTCTCAGCTGTCGAAAACCCGGTTACTGGGACAAGCCTCAGACGGGCCGCCGCATACGACAGAATGACAGGACGCCTTCGCTAACGTTTGAGGGGATTTCTTGCTCCGCCTATAGGCTGGTTGAAATCCGAGCTGCGCAGCGAACCTTCGAGGGGGCTTACATGCGGACGGCCCTCTCTCAGTTTAGCTTCGCACTGATCATACTGAAGATCTTTACCTCCGAGTTCTACGCCATAGGTGCGCTCTTCGCCTTTTACGGCGCCGCGGTCCTGTTGTGCGCCATCTACCGCCGCTATCAGGGCAACAGGCAGTTCTTCACTACCACCGATGACGAGGGCGAGGTGAGCAAGAGGTTCCGCACGAGCGGCAACAGTGTTCTACTCCTCACAGCACTTAGCACCGGCGCTTACATTGGCTTGCTCGTTCTCACGTGGCAATTGGGGGCATGAAGAAAGGCTTGGAGGAGCGGCGCTAAGGAGACCGTAGCAGACGTCCGTAGTATTGCTGATCGTCACTCTAGACTTCTGCTCATGCATATGTACTAGTATTGGAGCACGGCAGGAGTTCTTTCAGGGTGGTCAGCCGTTGGATCGCTTAGGAGTAGCGATGAACCTATGCCGGAAAGAGATGTGGTACAAAGCGGTTGGCCATGCCAAGTCGCGATGTTTATTACCGCTGTACGACATAGAACACGAACCGAGCTGACCGAGACATGATGCATAGGTCCACGGGTATGTATCGTTACCGAACTATTCAATATTGCCCGGAATAATACGACCGGAGTAAATCCCGTCTTATATCGTTATATTAATACTCTCGGCATCGATCCTAGGCGCTCCGTGTACATAAGAGGAGCATGTGCATGCGTGCCGTAGATCAGACGCTGTCAGGCAATTTCCCTCAGCAAGCATAAATCTAGTCGGGAGCGTATTGTCTCCGACACCAGAACATAAATCAGAGCTTTACATTACAGTAGGTATATTCAGGCGGACATATACATAGGTAGGCGTTGCGACACCCTTCAGCGCACGTCCACGGTGGCACCCTGCTCACCCTCATCGATGTTTTCCATTTTCGAACACATGTTGGTTAAACGGACCCAAAAGCGACCAAGAATACACGCAGACATTTTCCATACGGAAATCCCAAGGTCATTCAAACCAGAACATGATTCCTGAAGACATTTAAAGGTAACTCCCGAACCCCTTTGGAATACCTGCAAGCGAGAAAAAAAAATTTGCCATAGGCCATGTATACAGTTGACAAAGGGGAAATCAACAAAGTGGAAAGAAGAAAAAAACTACAAAATCTGTATGAGAATAGGAAGAACCACCGTCTGATGACAGCAAGGAAAAAAGGTAACACGATCGCTTTTGAGCAGCCCTCCAAATTGTTTTGCGTCCTCGGGCCTCCATCAATCTTCTTTTCTCCCCCAAACTCACATTCGACATACACCGCCATTCCCCTTCGGTGCCGACTCCCCGAAGCGCATGCGATAAAAAAAAAAGAGAGATGCCGACGGGAAGCGGCATCGATCCTTTTCGTGTTCAACTGAGACATCTGGATTTTGACGCCGGCCGAAGAAAAAAATGTGGTGCCTCGTGTTCCCCTTGTCGTTTGTGCCCATCTATCCCACACAACCTCGGCTCTTACTCCCGACGCTGTCCTTCTCCCCTTTCTTCTTTAAGATAGCTTTTCCCGACCTACAGAAAACGACGACCGCTCCTTTATTTATTCTCATGCGTCTAACGTTGAAATCAACGTTTTGCTTTCTCCTAGTCGTACATCTTGGTGTGTATGGTATGTTTGCGGTTGCGTTCCTGTTCCTGTTCCCAAACATCCCCCCGATCGGATGAGTCGGCCGAAGGGGAAAAGGGCCCGGTCCGTGCTCTCCCCTTGGCAGAAGCTTCATAGCTACCTAACGTAGGTACGTACGTGAAACGGCATGCTTTCGGGGTCCAAGAATACGACGCGAGAGAGAGAGACAGCAGTTCGTCGCGGCGGACGCTCTATTTCGGAACCACTCAGCTCCGGTCGTGTCGAACAACGCCACGTGCAGGATCTTATTCGAAGTTCGTTAGAAGAAAAAGGAAAAACTACCTGGGGTTAGGTATGCCGATCAAAAAGTCTGGGGAAAAGCAGCAAGTTCGTAAGCTTGCTTTGCTGCCGTGTTGGTTTTTTTGCTTAGCTGTCGTCGCATCGCATTCGATGGGGGAGGGGGGGTCCAGCCCGCATGGGTATGCCCTTTCTTTTGTCGATCTTACGAATTTGTCGCAAATCCGTCTCTTCTCACGCGCTCGGGCGGCGCTCGATTTTTTTTTTTTTTTTTTTTTTTCTTGGTTTATCTGTTTTTGTTTTTGCCTGGACCTTTTTTCTTGTCATTTTTCAAACAAGCACTGCGCGTCGATTCTCTTCCTTCCACTTTTCCGTTCGTTCGTTTGGTCGGCTGTGTTTCCTTCTTTCCTTCCTTCCCTATAGTTCCTCTTCCTCGTATTTCTCGCTCTAATTTAGTATACCCTTTATAAAGAACCCGGATGCCATGCGACTCGTTTTCGTAAATGGGGGAAAGGGGAGCTACTTCCGGATCGAATCCCGGACGTCGGCATCCAAGACTCCGGACGGCGGCGTAGTGTACGGTGCGGCGGAAGATAGAGTGACGGGGGGACTCGTTATGCCACCAGTGCGGCTCTGCCTTGTTTTCTCTCCCACCGCGACAGACCCACCGTGTCCCGACCTCACCCACCTTATCTCCCGCCGTAGTACATGCCGGAGGGATGGGACGGATCCTCGGCCCCCGCAGACGACACGTGGGCTTCCGGCGAGTGCTGCTGTCCCTGATCACCATACCACGCGCCGCTCGCGTACGAGTACGGCTGGCCCCACGCGCTTCCGCCGTAGGCCGGGTGCGGCGCTGCGCCGGCGGCCGAGAGGGACCCGTCGTCGTCGGTCGCGAGGGGGGGCGCGTGCCTGGTGTACGCGGCCCTCGTCGGCGAGGGGCTCGCGTAGTGACCGGACGGGTCGTCGCTGTAGGAGAGGGAACGAGTCACCGCCGCCGTCGGATACGTCCTGTACGCGCCCGTGTTGATCCGGCTCAGCTCGAGCGAGTGCGCCGGCCACGTCGACATGGACGACGGCGGCGGGTACGACGGGTAGTCCGCGGTCTCGGAGTAACCCGACCACGAGCCGTGCGCGTCATGATGGGACGACGACGACGTCCTCGAGGCGCCCGCCTCCGCGGGCGCCCAGCTGCTGCCTGTTCCGTGCCCGTAGTGGAAGGCCCGGCCGCCGGACGTGCTCGGGGAAACTTCTCATTGGCTTTTAGTAGATAATTCCATAGGTTGTCAGGCGGGTAAGGTGAACCCGGGCGAAGGAAAAGGGGGAGGAGGTGCGTCTCGAGGGGCATTGCGACCTACCAGTAGGCTCGGGGGAGTATATCTCGTCGTCCCCGGGCTTCATCGCCTGCTGCCCCATGTCCGACATGGACGGGGTCGTCGCTAGCTGGTGATAGGGCGCTTCTGCGTGGCCCGCCGGCGCGGCTGGGGATGTGGAGGGCGACGTAAGGCTGGCTCCGGCGGCGGACGGTAGTGTCCCGTGCCTCTGTCCCGTCGGGGGCGGCGGCGGCGGTTGTTGGTTTACCGCAGAGTAAACGCACTCTCTTTGCAGATTAATGCAACTATCGCATCGTCCTAGAACGTCCGGCTTATCTGGCTGTCTGCATCTTATCTTCCTGTTCCGGCAATGTTCTGCACCGAGAAAAAAAAGTTGCACTTTAGTAACCACATGCGAAAAGTTTACCAACCTCCAATCTCCCCTAACGGCCGAGCCGCTTAGCTCTGCCGTCCTTTTTTTTTGCTGCGTTTGTTTTTTCACTTACTACAGGCGATTGGTGTTCGATGATAACCAAGTTTATTCCGTCTCTTCTCCTTGGGAATGCCGGTGCCTCCGTGATCGTCTTCGTTGGTCCCCTGCGGTCTCACGTTAGGGGTCGAGACGGACCTTTTCAACTTGAAGTTTTTGGAAATGGACTCTCGTCGCCGGGCGGGGGACATCTAGGTGCTCTGGGTTAAGTGGTGGCAAGGTGGAGAGAGGGAAGCGGTGAGGACGGGAGGCGGTAATGGGTTGGTTCGTTGCTAGTGAGTTCTTACCTCTGGGGTGGAAGTTATCGGCGTTAGATGGCTACCCATGTAGCTGGCTTGCGACGCACCTAGTTCAGGGTCGTCCCGCGGTGGTGGGTACTGATAAGACATGGTGCCTAGGATGGATGGATCCGGACGGCTCGAGGGGGATATATGTTCGAGTAGCTACGTACCCCTGAGAGCTGTTATGTCTTTAGGGGGGGTCGCTGTTGCGCTGTTGGGCGGCAATTACCATCAACCGAGCTCTCTCTGACGCGAAGGTCCGGAAGTTTAGGGAGTAAGCCGCCTCCAGCAGCCTATTTCTCGAAGGGGGCAATGCGGCTGGCTTCCCGCTTTGTGGCTGTCTGCCGGCTGAAGCTGTCGAACGGGGAGGAGATGATAGAAAGACGGCCGTTTTAGCAGGCTTTCGATTCGATCTTGAGACTCGGCCCTCGTGACCGTTATAAAACGAAAGATGGTAACAGTGGCCAGAGGAAGGTAGCAGGAGATGGTGGAGATGGACCGTCGAATGGGCCAATCGAGTCCCCAAAATACCCTGAGGCCCTTGGACGCAAAATATGCAGAAGGCCCGTCAGGTGCGTGGTAGGACAGCACAACGCATACAGACGCCCACACCTAATCACCTTTTCTATACCTGGGGTGCCTCCTCAGGTAGGGAGCAAGGGTCCAACGATTATCTGTATCGGGAAGCTTGTTGCACGACGTTCCGGGCCTGCTTTCCTGAGGTTTTGCACACGGACAGGCTTTAATGGGTATCTTCGGCAATATCTGAAGTGTTAGTTGCAACACGACAAAACCGAACAAACGGTCTTTGCTGGTCTGGGGAAGAGGGTGATTAGCAGGGCTATATGATTAGGGATTGTCCCTTTCTGATCGACAGTTCCGTTATGGCCCCAGGGTAGACTTTTTTTTGGTAGTGATGAAGATCTTACAAGAGGTCGATGACGAATAATGAGTATGCGTGAGCGTAGGGACGGGTAGCTCGACGCCACCCTTGAAGCTAGAAGCTTTGATCGAACGTGGGCACGGCAGGAGCACGGCCCACGGATCTAAAAAGTTCACTCAGCGGTGACAAGCTCTAGGCAGACCGAGGGATGGTCCTGCATCGATACTGTGCTTTCGGCGTCCACGGATAGCTACAGATGAGAAAACCCCTTTAAACCAAGCGTGGCAGAGAGCGAACCATGGGAGAAGATCTGTCTGGGGCTGACCCTGAGTAGGTATATATCAGTGGTGAGTGGCATAGAGATCTAGGTGATCTGCGTGGAGTAGAAGGACGTCTCCTAGGTGTATGGGGCTTTACGACATGCATGGACACCTACTTTTTCCGCAAGTAATGCTATGTAGAGAGCTGCACGACAAATTTGATGGCAAGAGTAAGAAAAGAAAAGGGGATAAGCTAATACGCCCGTCTCGACCGACGCGCAATTAAAAATAGCAAGGAATTTTATCTGTAGAATACTGGCAAAAAGCCGTGTTATTTGGAATATGGTGCTGCTATCCCTATTACCCTTTTCGCCTCGATACCTTCGATACCTCGATAACGAACATGAGACGATGTCGTCTTCCAGATCGTCTAGACTTCTTCTACCCCAATCTTTCGTCACTGGATCGGCCAATCCAATATCCATAAGAAATAATCCCTTTGTCATGCACTAGAAGCTGTGGCTCCGACTAGCCATAGGTTGCTTTCGTCGTCTAGTTATGTTGGGTACAATCCTCTTATACGTGGGTCGTTTAGAATGGCCAGTGAGAGCGCATGCTGAGGTTCTTATTGTTAAGGGGGTATGTATATGCAAGATGTGCTAGGGCATATAGGAACGGATATTCAGGGCCCCGATGAAGCTATTGCTTGTAGTTGGCCCGAAGGGAAGAGAGCTCCTACACCAAGCATCTTGACGGATCTATTGACTAGAGCGGAGCGCAAATCGGTCTGAAGAGTCTACAAATGTTCCAAGGTAGTATCATCATAGTGGTACGGCTCGCCCGGATTTCTGGGTCAATGCAAACGGTAAATCTGTGACACATACAGGGGGTTTTTTGACGGGAGTAGCCATCGCTCTCCGGCTCAACAATCATTTATGAGTTTTTTTTCTTCTTCAATTTTCCAAATGGCATCTATCTCTGTGAAGCTAGTCATTTGAATTATATCTGTGGGTGGCGCCTAGTAAGTTATCTGCAGCTTATCCTTGTCCTCTCCTTGCCGATCCCGGTAAGAGAAGAGCATCAAAGCTCGACATGGGACGATACCTAGCCTGAAAGCAGTGAAGAATCCCTGCTATAATAGAACCAATGCCGTGACTGGATATGCCCGCTTCCATCTTAGTATGTCAGGATTGTCAGGGAGGCCTAGGTTGGGGACCAACAGGCTTGGAAGAATGCAAGGAGAAGATAATGGATAAACGTGGCCGGGCATCGTTGATCGAAATAGCAGGCCCCCAGGCCCCCTGACCCCCAACACTTAGGGCTGATGCTGGCTTTGTACATTTCGAGTTAGCTGCTATAATGCATGGATTTCAGCAAGTCGCATAGTGGAGTAGCAGAGTGGCGGCTCTGGTAACTTCTCAACTTTTTCTTTTTCCCGTACCTTTACTTATAGGGCCAAGATATACCAACCGGGACGCAACGTCGTATTCATGAAAATTACCAATCATTTCACCATAGTACTTAAAAGATCTATCATCTGGCGCAGTGGATATATTCACACTGGTTAGGATTGGCTTCAGGAAATCGCCGGTAATAACTTTGTCTTGTCGTGGAAAACTGTGTTGTATTCGTAAGGTGTCTTCGGGAATATCTTCGGCTTATATATAGATACATTCCTTTTTCCCCTTTCTTATGATAACATGCCATTAATAGAAATAGAATCAATATTCTTACTCCCATCGAGAATCTCTCATGGGACAAGTCAGGTTGTTGCCAGACCCCGAACTAGTTCCAGCAGCCCGGTAAAATGGCTAGTAAAGATGGGGAAGCAAGGGGAGATCCTGATCTATGTCTTTCGCATCATGCAACGCTACGAAAGTACAACGGTCCGATACAAGGATACACTCCAGTCCAAATGCGTGTGCGAGTGCGCACGCGGGTCCTCCTGATCAAGCCCTGCAGAACATGCCTTGCACGTTTTTCATCATCTGATGCTTTGCGCTACCGTTCCAACAGCAGATGCAGTACTTGAGAGTCTGGTGGAACAAGGCTCTATTTCAACTCAGGTGCAGCTTTGGCTGTAGCCGCTCCATACCAACCACTTTCCATTCGACCAGGGCCCTATGTAAAGCATTTGCCGAAGCTTCACTACACCTAGTATAAATCCAGTAAGCATAATCCTTTCAGCCGAGCAACATAGGATGAACTTGATGTGTTCAAGGTAGTTTCGGCTTCATTTGTGCTTTAAGCTGACAGTGCGTCCTCGCGGTAGCTGCCGATCAGGAAGGATGTGCTACCAGGATTATAATTCTTTTCACGGTCGAAGTGCGGACAATTACGCGACGGACCCCTTCAACTGACGTTGGCGATAGGTAATACATTACCTCACCGTCTACGGAAGATCTTCGCGCGAGCTCTCCAACATCCATTGGCCTCGAGGTGATCAAACTTGACCTGAAGCCAAGCAAGATATCGTGATCGCAATTTGACCCGTCATAGTCGTACCTGGATGTTGGGAGCTTTAGGTTCTTGGCCGCGGCCTCGTCAGGGGTGTTCCAAGTGGATCTGCAACAAAAAGAACATGTCTTATTTTACAGGCTGTCGTAGGCGTCACTTTGCAGGCGCATTTTGCTTTCTTCTCCGCTTGCTGCCCAAGATGCGTTCGGGATTCGAAGATGTAGCCAGCGTGTAAAGTTTAGTTCTTTAACTGTGTGGGAGATGACATATACGACAGCAAGCTGTACAAGATTATACCCTAGTTATGACCAAGTTAGTGTGCTTACCTACAAGGTACCTGGGGGTCGACTGTCGGATCCTATCCAGTCTAGGGGCGGGCCGCGATCTGAGCCCGGAGTCGAGCCTTGGTGGACTCGGTGGATTTCACCACTGGCCATCGTAGCCAGGTTAAGCGACATTTTGGATGATGTATCGTCGAGGCGCACATGGCTACATTAGGAAATCCTGATTTTTCATGCAAAAGGCGAGGTTCGAGTCACCGGCGCCTCTCTGATAAGCTCGATGTAGCGCGTCAGGGGTCGCTGGCCAGTAGAAGTTGAGATGCAGGGGTTGCCCTCACTCCCCATCCACCGGGGCACTCAAGCACATTTGTAAAAGAATTCCCCAGTTCTTTAGACGCACTATGGTTTTAAGTCTTCACATGGTGTGAGAATTCTACTCTACTGCGATTCCTCATGTTTCATCACCAGGAACACCAACCATAGCTTGCTCTTCTTATCGTGCTCTAACGCCGCGCTTTGTTTAGCCTTAACTCGCCATTTTCCATGTTGTGGAATTTTTTTGCCTATGATCACATGGCCAAGGTTGTGTGTTAGCTCGCATAATAGAGACATACATTAGGTACTCGGTGTGCCTCGCTCAACATTGATACGTCTCATGGGACCGAACGGCGTCTATCTCAACTACTTGAACTTGTGACATCACGCAATCTTCCAATGCTTAAGATACACTCAATGGCCAATATGGACAGGAATATCTCCGTCGGCCTCGGTCTACGAGCCCACATAGCCGCATATGATGACTATTCTTTCGTTTGATCTCCTTTTAGCCAAATTCCACCAGAGCTTCTTGGACTCATCTACCTGCAACTTCCAACCTTCGGAAAATCGGTGAGCGGCCCGGCATTAGCCTCACTTATGCGCTCGTTCCATAGGAAGAATGCATCACCAATATCATGCTCTCACTTTTCTCGGCCAATTGAGGCTGATGAATGCATCTACAAGGGAAAGATATGGCCTAGGACAATACCCAACGAACTGTGGGTTATGCATAGCATTAGCGCCCAGGGCCGGTCAAGGAGCAGGATACCTTTTTCATCCGAATCTCCCAGCGAGAATGAGGCTGATTGGGCCAATAGAAAGCCACCATCTCGCAGATCTTGAGTTATGCTACAAGGCGTTGTCAGGAGAAATATCTCAACCGCTTCGGCACAGTGGGCTACAGCTCGTCGCTGAGATGAGCTCGGCTCCTGATGCCCATGGGTATTATCGCCCTAGATGTCTCATCAGTATAGGCCAATCGCTAAGAAAGCATGGCAATCTGATAATTCCGATTCCCCGAACAAGCAAAATGGCCGACCACCACCTACGCCATCAGGAATGTGGGCAGAAAGCGCCGCACCACCATCTGCTCACAGTGTGCCAGGAATCCCACGACTCCAAACCTCCTGTCGAAACACCTACCTACCTTATTTTCAACACTACGAGATTATTAACGGCTTTCTGAAACTAGCGGCCGGATTCAGATACGCGGTTAGTTACCGAACGAGCCGCAACGCTCCACATGGTCCGATAAAATGGGCCAAACGAGGCACGATCCTCATTTCCCGGCTTCAACCACAAGAGTAAGGTCAGCAACCACATCGAAACCCGGAGATTGGACTGTCGAGGTGCGGAGCACAGCGCACGCTACACCAAGCCTTGTCTCATACCGTGTAGCAAGTTCATGTCATGGATGCTAATGTTTTGGAGAAACTACCTACCTCCTAGCCTCCATATGGTTCCAATGCATGTCTCCTGACTTAGCCAGGTTCCGTAGGTCGGTATGGTAGCCACGTGCAAGTTAGTCGTGTCTTGCATGCACCGTTGCCACTGTTTTAGGTAATATACCTGACTCTGTTAGCCCATTACGTGGCGTTATCAGCAGTAGCAAGCCCTAGGGTCACATACCTTTCTACGGTATGTCGTGAACTCAGTGACACAGCATTGAGGAGGAAACAGATGCGAGTGGCGAAGGAAAAAAAAAAGGAAAATCAGTATCCCTGTCCTCGAGGTCCCTACCCCTACTCTGCGGTTCGACTTCATCGTGAATTGACGAAGTACTCATTCACATGAGGCAGTCCAGGTTGGAGAACTCGTCCCGGGCGCTAACAAGTCTCAGCTCACAACGACATGTCCCGACTATCCCTTGCGCCTGTCATCGGTACTTACTATCCAAACGCCAACGACCTTGTTAGCCGCAGAGGGCGAGCCCGCATCGTGCCCCCACTCCACTGCGTGGTGGACATACAGTGGCGTTTTGTCTTTCTGCTTTTCTCCCTGCGAGACCGTCTTACGGGGCTAGACGCGCAAACTTCGATAATCTAAAGCCCTAATTCGATCCGAGATACCCTCCTCGGAGGTCTTCAGTTCACAGCGGCTCGACGGCGCCTCGTAGGATTGTGTAGACGGCAGCGGTGGGCCAACTTCTTGTGTCCGGAACTATGCCCGGGTCTTTATGATTGGTCTGGTTTTAACCTCAGCTACTGCTGGGTATCGCGATTATCTGCCCCTTTTAGCCTTCTCCAAAAGAGAGAAAACTGAAAGACTTGTCGATATGGTCAAGCGCGATACTTACCACAACTCATAGAAAACCTCGGCCAATTTTTAGTATGTAAGTTGTATCCTCGAGATCATATGAAGAGCTATTTAAACAAATATAATATTATATTTAACACGGTCGCAATCACTATCTAGAAGTTCCATCAGTTAGTTACTCATAAAATATGCTGTATTCATTACAAGGCATATGATATATTATAATACATCAAGGGGTACTAACTATAAACTTGAAAGCTCTTCCAAAGTATAGACCATAACCTAGCCTTATCAAGTGCTCGTCGAATCGAACCTATGACTAGTAGTACCTTGAGATGGTAGCTATCCTACCCCATTCACTGAAAAAGGTAGAAGCACAGGCTTAAGTTACCTTAGCTTACGCCTTAGATCACGATGACTTTTGTTACTTTTGTAGGTACCTAAGGTATCCACACTACGATTCTTTCACATGATAGATTTAGACTGTTGGTACATCCCGAAGGTCTTAAATTCAGAACACGGCCCGATGGGGTGAGGTATGTAGAGCATCACGGATAGACCAGTCCGAGGATAGCCTGTCGCTAGCTCAACGATCAACACCCATGCTAGTCAAACACACTAGAAAAGTACCTAATAACTGCCCGACGTGGAAGTGCGGCTGGAGCGATTAATGGATGAGAGACACGGGATGCTGAACACGCGGTGTGAGGTGAGATAGGGCTGGAGAAGCTTGCGCGCCCGGCGGCGTCCTGGGGCTCGCAAGGATAATCTTCAAAATACCACGAGGAAATAATGTCTTATTATGTTTCTCGGAGTCTTGTAATGGACTTTGCAGAGATGAGACGAGACAACATGCACCCCAGCTAGGCTAAAGGCGGTTGACCAAAGAGCTTCACAGGTTACACTGTGTCTTGAATAACCGACCCAAAGAGTCTGAGTCTGTCTAGTACGATCTTCCACTTGGCGTGTCGTGTATATCGGTACATGATAGGCTACTGGCTATCTATAGCAGGTAGGTACCTATCCTCTGAATATTATTATACGTCCCTGTGTGCCTACTTAGCTGGAGGCTTCTCAACGCGCGTCGTGAGCTAGATTGTAGAGTGGGTGATCAAGAGACTACAACCATATATATACAGTACATGGTATCCAGGTTGTATGTGTACCTAAACTACCTAGGTAGGTAGTTAGAACAGGACCCATCCTCTTTACTCACACGCTAGGGCTTCAAGTGAAAGCTCGCGGACTATATCCCTGACCACATTGAAGCCTCCGTTGCTAGCAATAGCTGCCTAAGGTAATCACCGTAACAGGTTTCTACTTGCGAATCATCAATAGGAGCGCTGTGTTCTCCCCACGTCTAGCACTGTGCCGTGGAACTTCACGCCTTACGTGAAAGGATCCTTAGACATCTCTGCAGCTACGTAATATGAGAACTTGACGAATAAGACAGTATTTTGTCGATCTCGCGAAGGTTACGAAAAGGGGCTAAGGCGGGCTTCTATGCCGAGGTCTCACCTCATACACCCAGGCCCAGTACCTTTGTCCTTCCACTCATTTTCTCGGCAACGACATGCTCTAGAGAAGACGTCAGTTCTTGGAAAGGTCCTCAGCAACTTGGATTACGAAGAACTGACACATGCTTACTTGGCCGTATATTTTCCTACAGGTATGTAAAAGTTTCCATATGAATATTGAGTAGATGCGAGGAGGCAGGGTGGGAGATCATGCACCTAGCAATCCACAAGCATGTGAATATTTGAATCTTCTGCATTGATGGTAACGCAAACGTTGCTTCATTGAGCGTCCAACCAGACAATTTCGAACTTACCTCAACGTAATAATTCTTGCCTATACCATTGCCCTGTGTGCAGGCCTCGCGGCTCGGGTCGATACCAAGCGAGCATGCGAGATATAGGCTCAAAGGGTTCCGTTCGTAACGAGCCTATCATCGCCCACTCGAGCTCGCTTTGGCCATTGGATACCAAAGTCCGCGGACGGCCCTAACGCACGGAATACCCTTTTCGCCTCGTACATGACGAGGTGGGATTGCCCGTCGCAACACCTAACCCAGGAAAGAGGGCACGTAGTTCGAAGATTGAAGCGCGTCGCCGAGGTCTGCCGCATGCCTCTCACCGCTTCGTTCGTTGAGTAGTAGCACGGCTCTTGCCGAGCGTCACGTCGAGCTTCCCATATTCGTCGTCACCAGTGTTGAAGTCACGACGCAAGGCAATAGTCTCCCCTATCCGATCGTGCCTACGTGGCTGCAACATCATGCAAGCTGATCGGCATCCCATGGGCCACATGATAGGTACCCGCTAGGTGCGTTGTGATGAAGAAGACGTCGCGTCTAGTGCGGCTATGTTCTTGGTGACAGGCGAGTTGAGAGCCTGGCAACGGCAATACTTTCCCTCGTTGCAACGATACCGGACCCCTGAATAAGAAACGATTAGCTGCGAATCGCACAGTGAAAAAGAAAGGAGAGGCCCAAAAACGACGACGACGACGACAAAAGGACATCGCTATGTCGCCTTACGAAGTAAGGCTATTGGACTAGGAAGGGGAGCCCGCACGATGGGGAATATATCTCAAGCAAAACTGTCAACTACATAGTACTTACTTTCGAGGACCTCATTTTGCCAACTACCTACCTATCCCCGCTAGGACCGGCATAGGTACAGCCGGGGTTGAGTGATATGCGGTTCCTCTCAATATTGCGACATATCGTGCATCTGGACCCAGCCAGTTTCCCCACACCGAATAATAGTGAGGGGTGTGATCATCTGATTACTGTACTCTCTGAGACGCTATCGTGGGCCATTCCGATACGAAGAGAGCACACCTCCGGTGACCCGGTTCGGCACGCAAGCAAGGCTTCGCATGTGGCTTTCTTGAGCGAAAGTGTTAAAGTCCCGATGATCAACTTCAGAAGATCCCAATTGTTGAAGGAGACGGCAGTGCTCCTTCGTGAAATCACGCCTTTCCAAGGGGGTCGTCGATTGGGGTAAAGATCGCGGATCGCGGTACACTGCCACCTCGTTTATCGTGGAGGATCAAACAAGCAGTAGGACGAACCTTCGTTAGGTAGCAAATAGGAAGCGATATCAGCAAAATCGAGAGAAAAGCTGTCGGTAACGCAAAGGGTGAAGAAGCACTTGCACAAGGCGACCGCCGTCGTTGAACGCCCATCTAAGAGCTAGCAGTTTTCTTCCTAAGAAAATCTTTTGCGCCTCGTGTTTTGTGTTAGGTATTAACCAGCCGCATCCGTTTATCTGTTTGGATGCTACCCTATATTTTTTGCCAGTCTCTTCTTATTCGGCACAGCATATCTTGAGGTACGGTCCTTGCATATCCGGCGTGTCAAAAAGGGGGCTTAGGGTTATACCAAAAGTTCTAAATACGTATCCTATATCACACTTTGTGCATCTTCCCGTTTCTCTATTTGGGACAACGCCCCCCAAAACCGGCACCCGTCAACGTCATGGAGCCCAGCATCCCTTCCCGGGCGGATAAGGATGATTTGCCTACATGGGGGGATCCTGGTCCTGAGAGTCTGGGCCTTGGATATATTGTTGTTGCATATATCGAAGACCCCTTGCGCGGGGTGCGTGTATGATTGCATGCACCGCTCCGCCAGGACGGATACGAGTTGCAATACTGCGAGTCTATTGGAGTGCCGGTATAAATGCTACGGGCTTAAGATCTGACTTAATATGCGCCACAACGCGACAATCGTCCACTCTGGTTCCGCATTTGGTAGGGTTGCGGTCGTCCTGCCGGTAAAAGGAAATCATTGAAAACGCACGGAGTAGGGAGGTATCATCGGTTCAACTCCCCGCGATGCTCTGCCACGTACTCAAGGATGGCCTTTTTATTTCCCGAAAACTCATCTACAGAGTTAGAGGGATGGGTGTTGTCGATGGTCACGATGTTAATATGACACGAGGGCTGGAAACTTGGTCATGCCAGCTGTTGGGGTTGTAAGAAACAGGGAAATTATATTAATAATATTGCACCCATGCCGTTCCGTCTTAGCTAAGGCCTTTTCCTTCCTGTGATATCCTATTACCTATCACACCGGTGTGTATACCCCTTGAAGCTCTTCGGATATAGTAGGAAAGCCAACTCCATGATCGAAAAGGAAGGAGATAGAAATTGAGCCACGTGAAACACACCTCGCGCAGATTTCGCCGAAGGGGTCTTCTGCTATGCGACCTGTTGACTTGGTGATTAACAAGCTAAGGCAGCTCCTCGACTCCAACTGGCCGACCGGAAAGCGAAAACGCCGAAACGAAGGTAATACATAGAAGGCCAGCTATTTATGTTCGGTGGGCGTCTGGGCTCCAAGAATAGAAGACCAATGAATGTCTACGACGTGTTGAGGTTGGTTTATTTGACGGTAGCAAGTCCGTGGACCATATCGTGCATCGCGAGCGGAGGGATCCTCGGAGTTGAGTCGGGGGCCGTTGAGAAGTGATGCAGCATGGGGCGCGGTCGTGGAACTTCTCGTACGTCGGGAAAATTACTGGTCGTGTAATCAACAGGAAGATCGAATGCGAATGTCTCGGCACGTGGCGATCGTACCGTCGCCCGGGTAGTTGCTGACCGATCTTTGTCATCTTCGAGGAACGTCGCACGTAAGAAGTCCAGGAACGTGTCGACATCCTGCTTGGTCGACATGGCTCCGAGGCTCGCGCGGACGATTCTGCGTCAGTAATACGTGTTAGCAGGCAGGTAGCAAACTAAAGAGTTGTGTTGGTAAGACGAAGGGGTCGCGACGCACCCTGTTGGAAGTCTGTGGATGATGCTTATGCCATGTGAGCCACAGTGGTGGCCAGCCGAGAGAGCACGCTCCGTCATCCACGGCTCGTACCCCAGTGCCGTGAAGATGCCCCCAGGATTGCAGACCCCTGACGGTATTAGCTCAGCCGGAGGATAGGCCGCATATTGGGTCGGGTGGAGCAAGCCAACTCACCTCCAGATCTTATGTAGATTCCTGCAGAGTTAGCCGAACGTTCGACGTCAGAGTATGGAACATGGTGTCCATTCGCTCGTAGCACATTAAAAGCAATCGCGGAACCCTGCTTTGTGGAATCGTTAAAGTCACTGTTTTCGTTATAGATGCGGCAGAGGGGGCGACCGTTGGAGTGGCGTAGCATAGCCAAACCGCGGATAAGCCGAGAAGTGAGGTAGGACGTATGATCCGAGATCCTGCTCATGGAGCCATAGAGTCTCATGTGTACATCAATCGCCTCTCCAAGCGCGAGAATGCTGTGAAACGGTAACGTTCCGTCCTCCAAACCTTCGTGGATCTTGTAAGTGGGCGCTTGAAGGCCTTTGGATCGATGCCAGTTCTCTCCAAAAGTAGCAACCATGGACACGGTGCCTCCACCAAAATACTTCCTGAGAGTCAAAATGTGACCTGACTCTCTTCGGACTATGAGCGCACCGATGTCTGGGAAGCCAAAGATCTTGTATAAAGACAGACAGGTGAAGTCAGGGGCATGGTCCACGTCTCGGAAGACGTTCTCCATGGGGAATGTCATGGCCAAAGCGGCCGCATCGAGGAGAGTGTACGTGTTTTGTAAATATTCCGACTGTCGCAGCATGCCGGGCCACTCTAGCGGCAGCCTTCTGCCGGACATGTTAGACTGGCCGGGATAGGCAAATAAGCCTAAGCCACCTGGGTGGTAACGGTTGACGAAGCTTGTTTCAGGGGAATGGAGCCACCGTTCCACTTCCTGGTCGCCCCGGAAGCAGTAGGATTGCCCGTATGTCAATTCCCTCACGCCCACAATGCTCGTGTGCGCATCCTTGTGATAGCCGTACCAGAACCTCCGGTCACTGGTCTTCTCGGAAAGATCTCTGAACGAGTCTGCGACGAGCTTGATGGCCGCAGTGGCGTTCGCTACGAAGATCAGATCGAAATGTTCCGGATCTGCGCCGAGGAATCTCAGGGTCTTCTCTCGGACTTGATCAACAACGTCCCCGGAAAGCTTGGCCGGCGAGTTTTCCGAATGCGGGTTTCCGTACAAGTTGGTAACCATCTTGGCGCAAAACGCGTCGACGGTGGACTTTGCGTATATAGTTGCTCCGCTGTGATCCAGATAGACTCCTATTCAACGGTGAGCTTGGAGCGCAAGTAGACTGGACGAAGATCATACCATCGTTCATGTGCGGATACTCTTTCTGCCGCAAGGCCTCCACTTCACTATTATACCCCTTCGACATGGTTAGGAGAGGCATTGAGGGGTGTAGGTTGGTAAGCGATGAAGGTTTCGTAAGGTTCTAAGAGAGTTGGCTAGAAGCTGAGCTGAGAACCGAAGACGGAATGATGCGAGGTTCGCGTGCCAGATTTATAGACAGCAATGAAGGATTCTTGTGCTTGTGCTCGCTCTTGTGTCGCTTTCTCTCGGGAGCCAACATCTCGCGGAACTGGACCCTGACGAAGGCTCTTATACTCTCAATCTCCAACACATCTCCCGCCACTTCAAGGGGGTCCAGAGCGGAAGAGCATGGGGAAGCAGTGTGGGGTGATATCCGCCCTACATCATCTAGTCGACAGAGGTCAGCAACGAAGAGGTGGCGCGGCGCGCAAGAGTCAGTCTCTGTCGACTATTGGCTCTCTTGCCCTGCTCGAACTGGACGAGCATAGCACAAGCGGATGACCGGACGAGCATCTTGGCGAGTCGATAAGGGAAACCGTAGGCGCAGCACGTCGATACGCTAAAGGCTGCGATCTAGTGACACATCGTACCTGGAGACGGTTCCCTCAGGGATACTTGCCGCACATCTGATGATGAGAGCTCGGCGGAGACTATTGGATCCTCGATCTGGTCTGACACACCTGACCTATTCCTGTTTAGGAGCGACGTCGCCTGTACGTACCGGGTTTCTCTGCCCCAAAGGAGCCCTGCTCGTCGAGGGATAAGTCGTATACTGCCACAATTGTGCCGGTCGAGAAACGAAAGGGGGCAAGTGTAGGTCGAAATTCTTCTTTCTTCAAGAGATCCCAGAGGGCAGAGGGGGGACGGTTGACGTACGTTAGTGGACCCTACATATCTTTACCAAAAATAAGAGGCGCCCAGTGTCAGATGCAAGGGGAAGGACGAGCGGCCTCTGATTGGAACGGCTTAAAGAACTATGCAGCTCACTACGGATTGCGGGCGTATGGCGTACTCGGTAAGGCTGCTATCAGAGTGCCGTCCGACTGCATTAGGAAGAGACCAAGGGTCCGGACGATGCCCGGGTTGGCCTCAGACACTTACCTAGTACCGAGGAGCGAGGAGCGAGGAGGCTCTGATGGGGAACAAGCACGACAGCCGGTCGCGGCAAGGCCATGCTAGGTTAGGTATGCAAGTATGCAGACACTATTACGACTTGCAAGGGTCACCTAAGACATGGGTTCCAGCGAGGAAGCCATCCTATTTGGCGGTAGTTCCACCGTTCTGCCCTCTTTTTACGGGCTTGGATAGGTCGAGCGCCTCTTTCAGGAAAGCGTTGCGGGGAGGACGTCGAGTGCAACGGCCTCGGTATCTGAACGGACGCCCAACCCAATCACCAAAGGCCGGTGGGATGCTTGCCGCGAAGTGACGGCCAAGAGCTGCGAGCCAGAGGTACCGTGGGCGGGTTAGCTGCAGCTGTCATCGACCTCTGCGGCTTCTGTGTCGCCGCTAACCCCAGCATGCTGTGCGGGAGCAGTCGAGGTACGTAGTGTCTACCTTAGGGAGAGAGTCGATCCCTGCTGCTTGGGAAGAAATGGTCGCCGACCTCAAACCTGGTGGGTGTGCGTCATATGGGCACAGTCTCTGCGTCTAGACTCGAAAGACCCTGGACATCTCACTTCTGCACTGCTGCATTCTGAACAGTAAGAGTCTTGTGGAGAGCGAGACGAGCTCTTGCCGACTACGGTTTTGACAGCGGATAGCGGGCGTCAAGGAGGTAGGAGAATAAACAGAAGACGGAAACTTTCGAGGCGGCTTTGGACTTGACAGTCCCATCGCTAAGCCCGCCAAGACCAGATCCAATTGAAAAAGACGATACTATCAATTATTTTTCCCCTTCTCGCTATCAAGCCGCCTATCATTGCTGACACCGGCTAGCATGAAAGCTCTGATGGCACCATTAGATTTTCGACAGGGCCCAGGAACGTAGGTAATTTTGTTTTCTTATCAGAACTTGCCTTTTTCTTTTCCTCCAAGAAGTCCCAGGTCATGCAGCTCCCCGGGGATCACCCAGCTTGACAGCTCTATAATACAATGCCCTTGGCAATATTTGCCCACGAGGCTCAATTCACACCCCCCAGACTCCCAGCACGGAACCAATGGCAATGGCCGACAACATCCGCGCTGAACCTGCAATGACCACGAGAGCCATCGGCGGCTACCGTAATCTGAGACTCACCCTTCCCCGTCTTAAGTCCCGGGCGAGTTGCTTGTTTCCGGGCAAGGTACCGTCGGGTCACGCACCTCTCTCCAACGCGCCCTAACTTCAGTGCGCTAATGTCGTGGTAGGCCAAAGAGTATTTGAACGCTTCGGGCTGATCGAAAATTCTGTGGCTGGGTTGGGTTGGCTACTTGGAAGCTTAGCCTCGATTTGCGCTGCGGGTGTGTTGCATCGAGCCGGACCCAGCTGCAATGGAACAAGGGCTTCTGTTAGTAATAGACCACATCTCGCATTTGCTTTCTTGCAGAGCGCGCGTACTCGACTCGCTGTATCGAGCTCGAAAAAGTGTATCCTCGTCGGTCGCATACCCCATACTGGAGCAAATCCCTTGTTCGGAAGCGCGGGTTATAGAAAAAATTCTTTGAATGCAACCCGAAGTGCATCATACTCCGCGTCTATCGCCAATTTGGAGTTGTAACCCGAGTCAAGCACCCCGTTACGCGTTAAGCTAGCTGACAACCTTCTCTCGGCTGCGGAACAAGCGCCCGACGCGAACAGGCCTCCCGCTGAAAACCAATGGCCGCAATATGAAAAGAGCGCGAAGAGGCGAGTGATTCCGGAACTATCAGGCATCAGAGTCCCTCCGAAGTATCTATTATCACTGAGCTCGGGCTTAGGCGAGCCCCCTGAACATGCGCTAGGCTTTTTGCGTGACCTATCTTCTCGTGTGTAAGGGTTTCCGGAGCCGTCTCCATCGGCGACGCAGCGGCAATTCTCATAACACAAAGCCCTGATCGTCGTCAAGGACCTAGGCGATGGCAACACACCTCATTGGAGACCTGAACCGCGCCCTGGCAGGCTGCAAACCTACCCTCCTCTTCAGCCTACCCCGGCTTCGTAGCGCGCATTGCATTAGGGTCAGATCTCCTGCATTCTCGGAGGTTCGAAAAGCCTGGGACACCATCTCGTATGTAAGGGGGGAATGGCTAGATCAGCTAGCAACCGGCTGCACCCGCAGCCAGATCTGTGTCCCTGAAGGACGCAGCTGGTCTTGGCATCCACAACGTCATGTGTGAGTTCGAAGATCTCCCATTTTCGGATGGGCGTTGCCAATAACAGAATCACCCGATAGGCCATATTCCCTTTCGGGAACCTGTCGGTCAATAGGCGGCTACATATGGAACGCCTCTCAGGACCCGAGAAGTTCTGCATCCGAATTCACCAGGACTGATTAACTTACTTGCATGGAAACTGTGCTACTGCCTCCGTGTTGACTACCTAAGGTACTTGTCTGGGGCTCTGTGGCGATGATATGCGCAGCTTGCCTGGTGGCTACACCTTTTTCAGGTGAGACTGCATTCAGCCTTGCAGACCCAACCTATAAATGGCCGCTAGTCACTTCTCAGCCGCCACGCTATAGCCCCCCCTGAATGTTATATTAATATACCTACCAAAGTATAGCACCCCACTCGATCCTAAGGCTATCAGCTAGCTTGCCCTCGTTTCAGCTGGCAGCAATTGGAGTACCGTATGACTTTTGTGCAACTCAGCTCGGCTAAGAAGCAACGAGGTTAGAACTCGATATTACGCAGTGATACAAAAGGCTCGCGGGAATGATGATTCAAGAAAGAAAGTATAAATAAATAGTGAGATAATAGATAACCCACCCTAAATGCCATAGTAGCACAGCTTAGCCGACTCCACCCGACCCGCATGAGGATCAAAGCTGATAGACGGAGTCAGGGGTGACGGATTCACCACGTTCTATCAACCTGTTTCTTGCTCGGAAGGATGGACTATTGACTGGAACATGGACGATCCGAGCTTGTCACTCAGCACTGATATCACGCAGGCTCCACGAGTTCATGGCTCTAACTTGAAGCTCGAAATCGTGCAGCGTCGTCGTGGTGTCTCGCCACAGCTGAAACATACATTGTGATATTGATCGTCGGAACCGGACATCGATTGGTGAGCCGCATTGTCCTCCTGAGCTACACAAACCAGACGACGGGTTGGAGATGCTTGCAGATCAGTCCTCTTGTGAGCCAGTGGCTGCCATGCCGCCCAGCCGGTTGCCTCAAACTTGGAGTATGCACAAGAGTTCGCAGTTGGTGTGAAGAGATCTATCTCTGAGCCATGATAGGTCCATTGAACAGACAATATAAACATGGGCATCTCTTTATGGCGGGATGGCAGGATGGTGAGTCATAACACGAAGATGGGGTAAACTGCCATGTGCATTTCGATCTAGCGTGCCTATCGACGAAAAGGGCTACACTTGACTTAGATGTTAGGTGTGTAGCTCACTCCGTGTACTGTCAAATGCTGAGAACTGAAACAATCTCTGATATCAAACGCCACCAACACGGTCCGAAGCACAGAGTGTATCTACCTACATACTCACCCGACCCGGATATATATCGTAGCTCTCCCATGATCACATCTATAATCTGAGCTGTCATATCACACACGGGATGATGAATGGGGGTGTCGGATACTTACCTTTTACCTTACCATACCGTTTCCAACATTGGAATAGAGCACATGAATAGTTCGAAATGGATCGTCTACCAGGTGTGTTTACCCCTCATTCTTTCCTAAAGAATATGGCAATGATGCTTGACTGCTCCTGAGATCCGGAAGCTGTCCAAGATTGGGAAAGCCTCGGGACGCCTCCCAGTCGCCGTCGCATTTGTGGTATTGGAACGTCTCGCACAAGTTGCGAGGGCAAGAACCGAAGAAGCTCTCGTTATGTTTCTATAGCATCCCCTCGAGTCGGCCGGCTAGCAGCTGATAGCTTAGGCAGTCGAAGCAGTTCTGCCTCATGTGTGAGGGCTCGGCTGTCTAAGTGTCTCACCTTCGATAAACCCCAAGTTTACTATCACCTCTAATCACCTTTTCCTCGTGCCTTTACTTATCTAGGGATCACCTTTTCAGCTAGCTTGTCTGAATTGGCGATTTGCATCAAGATCATCGTCTTGAAAAGTACCTACCTAGGTAGATAACCTGGGAGTTACGACCGATACGTGGATAGGAATACCTGAGAGTTAAAAGTTCAACGTTGGCATCTTAAGTTGACACTTCACTACAAGCCAACACAGATGAGGTAAGAAGAAAGAAAATGTCCATTTATCCGAATATATATACAGCACGAAGATAAAGCTTTGGGGCACGATTTATCGCTTGATTTATTTTTCCCCTTTCGTCCCTCATTAGTCCTCGTAACTATCGCGAGGCCCAAATCATCCACCCACATCCCCCAAACGCCGCCATAATCAACTTTTCTCCCAAAGGTTGTTATGACTTAACGAAGATAATTGCTTTGCGAAGTTTTACAATGCTCGATCGTGACTGTACAGCCACGGTGCTAAAGTGCCAAGGCGCGCCCCTTATAGCAGAGCGAGGAAGGCGACGACCATAGGCGCGACAGCCAAGCTCTTAACTAAGTTCAGAGCGCCGGCCGCGGCCGCCGTGACTGGAACGGTGGACGTAGACGTGGGGCTGGAGATGCCGGCGGATGCCCCGCTGCTGCCGCCGGTCGGGTAGGACGTGGGGGACGGGGGGTAGGTGCCGTTGGTGCTGCCGAGGATGGTGAAGTTGGCGCACGTGATGCGCGTCTTGTTGGCGAAGTGGAAGACCAGGCTGCGGTTGGCGATGTACGCGCCGGCGCCCTCGACCAGGGAGGTGTACGGGTCGTGGTACTTGACGGCGTAGGGACCCGTGCCGTTGATGTGGCCGTACTTGCCGCTCAGGTCGCCCTGCTGGCACGACTGCGGGCGCGACGGGTCGCACGCCGGGTCCTCGCCGCGGATGTACTGGTCCAGGTGCGCGAGCGTGCTCGTGCAGTTTCCGTTCTCGGGGACGGGGGCCGTGTGGATGTGGTAGACTGGGAGGTTGCGGTTAGTTATGGAGGAGGACTATACATGTCTTTGTTGGTAAACGTAGACGTACTGAAGGGGCCGCCCTCGGAGGGCAGGTTCGAGAAGGAGACCTCGTAGTCAACACCGACGCCGCCCGCTCCAGACGTGGCAGTTAGAGAGCCCTGGACGTTGCCGTTGATGGGTCCCGTCCAGAACGGGTCTTCGGGAAGGGTAGCTTTTACGCTCAGTCCGGCAGGATTTCCGGTCTGTACAGCGGCATCTCCCAGTTGCTGATGAAAGAAGTCAGTATGGTGCTAACAGCTAGACGCCATATATAGAATGTCAAGGGCTTACCCCTGTGGCATTATTTGACTGGGCGAGGACGCCAGAGGCGCCAATGGCAGAGACCGAGATGATATTAGAGAAGCGCATTTTGTTGATTAGGAGGTGCGTGTGTTACTAAAGCGATAGTATTGTAGACTGTTTTGTAAATAGACTAAGAAGAGAAACTTCGATCGTTTGCGTGTGCGTGTACGTAATATTAGACTGATTATGTAGGCGAGCTGTGTAGCCTTTATAAGGTGCAATATTCCACGAAGGATGACAATGCCGCGGAGGAACTCGAATTAGCAATACTGGTGGAACCGCTCAGGGTACTTAATGTACAAGGTATCTGCGCCTTCGAGGTCTGGAGCAGGATCTCATATAGGAAAGGAAACAAAGAGGAAAGAAAGCCGGTCATGGGTTTGGGAGGCTTGTAAGTGTCTTATATCCACATAGTCACCTCAGGTTGTGTAGGGTGCCACCTTGTCACTTTGTGTAGGGCTATACTTAGGCAGCAGGCAAAGAAGCAACCTACCGCTATGTACTTTGTTCATACAATCATCATCTGTAAGAAATCCGCCTGTAATGTCACCCGCTTTGTGTATGCGGAGAAGCGAAGGCCGGTGAGGCGGCTGACTATCGATGGAGGTAGACATTTTTGACGAGACCAACGTCCACCGCTGGGACCTTGCATAATTTCTCATCTGGAAGTAACCAAAAATGTAAGCGTAGCACCGCGAATCAATTTAGATCAGCAAGGATTATCAGACGAAAAGATCCTGACGAACGAATCACATCTCAGGTCCAAGCCACCCATGTCTACGACAGGGCTCATCTGGGGGCCAAGAAAAGCCAAGTCTGTTTATCCGGAGGGACGGGAGCCAAACGAAACTAGAAACATTTCTCGACGGCCGGCAACCGAAATCACCAAATTACTGACTTCTTTCCTCGTCATGGCAGCGACAATTTCGGTCTACCTGTCATAGAGGATCACAAATAAAGGAGATCGCGGTCTTGGCCCGTAAGTTCCGTCTTACCGTAACGGCATAGGAAAGTAGACGGGCTGGGCAAGCCCTCCCTATTCACACCGATCTCTCACGTCAGCACTTGTCGGGCTTTGTAAATTGCATCTGGTTCTGTACGCAGCCGTATGCCGGTGGCGTTTGTGCTTGCGTACAGACGCGTAGCTTGCGTTAGGTACCTTAGGTATCCAGTTAGGTAGAAGCGTCATTTTTGTGTTTAATTCTGTGTCACCCCAATGCCTCGCTCCCTTCTAATTATATGTACACAAGGTCCCTACAAGACGAGCTAGAGCTGCTCAGCCATTCTCGAAGCGACTACCACCCGCAACTTGCAAACCACAAGAACACACCTGGCATGCCTGCAGGCCATGTGTACATGCTTCAATAGATGGGGGGCCACCCCGTTGGGGAATAGTGAAAGATCGACGGTAGGATTCTCCAATAATTGGATAACTCGGGTAGGGCTTTGACTAACCTAGCGTCTACCAAATCCTCCATGACTTCCCCTGACAGGCCATGGCCCGTCCCATCCAGTTAGACTGTCAGAACGATCGAAGCCTGTCAATGACCCCAGCCTACTTTGCGGCTGTGCCAGCGCTAAACTCGTCACGACGCTGGCTCCGGAGCCGCCATCCGCAAGTACGTAAGCTGTAGCAACCGGCTCTCTCAGCGTGCGGCGTGGTACAGGGCACTCGTCTCATGACAACTTCTTGTGTTCCAATCAAGCCAAGGAAGCGTTGGTTCATTTTATGTGCTAAACTCAGTACGGAATAACCTGTCAAGTTTCACGCAGCCAACAAGGTGTCGCATAATGGCATTGCACAGCTATCACAATCCAATCACGTATAATCGCCATGGTAATATGCCGGGAAATGTGAGCCGATACAGACAGGTCAGGCTAGGTAGTGCGGAGAATCGCTAGCCTTACGGAAGTTGGCCCATAGCTACCTAGGTACTTGTCTTCATCCCAATTTCGGCTACAATATGATAGAGGTAAGATCGAATACACCACAACCGGGGATAAAGTATTTAGCGTCACCTCGATCGACATCCAGAATGCATCAATATGATCTTACGAATCTCGGCAATGCTCATGCTGCTATCCCATCGAATTGGATGATATATTGTTGGTGTTCGGCACTCGGAGTAATGTCATCGTGCAACGCGTTCAGTTCGTCAGCTGGACATGACATTTACATTTGCAATGTCGACAAAACTGATGCCGTTCAGCTCGCCGTTCGCCTCTATAGAATGCGAAGATTTGCCAACATGAGCTTTGAAGAAAAAGGCGGTTCTCGGCGCTTGGCTTTTCGTTTGGCTTGAGTACAGGTCAATGACCAGTTGAGATGGGTCGTGACTGAGCCGAGGCTGTGAGCAAGCGATGGGCGCGTACAAAGAGGCTTGTAAGTTACTCTTGAAATCATAGGTAGCCAAACAAAGGATACACGGAGACCACTTTTCTGACAACGACATGGTCAAATTGCACATAACCTGATACTTAACACGTCACTTACGGATGAAACGGCATGGTGAACTTCGCTTGTTCGCGATGAGAGTGAGGATTGAAGCGAGTTATGACAGGACCTCGGTACCTACCTAACATAGTAATGAAGAGGACTTGGAGGCGGCCGCCTGTTTTTTCTTCCAATGCAGGGGAGCCCACTAAATGATCGGAAAGATTCAAATCCGTTTCCGACGCCTCAGCTTCAGCCCCAGGTACCGGGCCTCAGCCTCAGTCGGACTTAGGTGACATTCGAGTGGAGCCTGCAATTCCACTGACGCGGACGACATCATCTCCGGGATAGCTACCTCCCGTCGCCTTGCAATCGAATCAGCACCGTGCATTTCACGCCATCGCCTGCGAGTCCAAACCTCGACTTCTTCTGATTAGCGAGCCGACATATCTAAGCGCTTACACGGTACCGTCCGAAATCGCCCAACATGAAGCCCGTCGTAGGTGCTATGCAAGCTTGGTCTTGGTGAGCTTCGATCCTCTCCCCCCCCCCCCATTGAAACGTTTACATCAAGGACTTTCCATTGATATCGAATCTTTCCATCTACAGCGTGATCATATCCCTTTTCGCCATTGTCATCCTCTCGATCCTAGGAGGTCTCTATCGGAACAACCACCACGAGTTCGTCGGTGGTAACGAGGATCCCAAAGACGGCAACGCGGTTGCGGGAACTGTCTTTACCGCAGTGGTTGTATATGCGGTAAGTTGGTCACCTAGACTCGCAACCTGGAGCTATGTTATGGATATGAGACTAATAGTTTCCTGCCTACAGGTCTTCCTAGTATTCTGCGGTCTCCAGGGCATGCTACATCTTCGCGAGAATCGACGAGGCGCCATCGCGCTATCATAAACATCGATTTGAGTCGTACATTACAATGGTATTAAGACGCGGGCGTTATGGTTCATAGTTTACGTCGGGTTTGCCCACGGATTAGAGTTTGGTATTTGCGGCTAAGGAGCAACTTTACACAGCTCTTCTTGGGCTGCCCGTCGTTTGTGGTAATCGGCTGTTCAAGATTTGTAGGAGATACCTGTAACAATAAGTGCGGATACAAACCAATGGCAAGACAACTTCACTTTCAAGCTGACCAGTGGTTTGCCGCCCTTCGACCACTATGGCTATTTATCACTACGGGAATTAAGAAGCAATCTAAGCATCACCTAGCATTTTCGCTGAACCTGTGAGCTGCGTAGGACCGGTAATATGGTCCCTAGCTGAAAACTACATATACCTGGGTAGTTATCGAGTTTTTCCTCTATATCGTCGTTAGATCCATCTTATCCAATTATGGACATTGACCAGGGATCAATCGAATATGTAGCTTGGCTTTATGAAGTGGTATTGGAATCTGTCACTTGTATCAAACCTTTAATTTGTTGCTAGGCATGCACGCCTGACATAGCAAGTAGTGGCTATGGTTAGTATCGCCAAAAGCAAGCAGATGATCCTACCATGTGTCTAAGACAAGGTGAGGCTCGCTTATGGATGTAACCTAGTCAGCTCCAGATCGACGTCGAATGAATGCATGATGATGAAATAAGATGTATTTTCAGCAGGCTAGAATGTGCATAGCTGGGTCCGATAATAAATAGAGCAGACATTACAGGCTGAATCTGATGTGCGTGGGCAAGGTGACTATGTGCCCCCAACACGCTTGGCAGATAATACGTAACATATGATGAGGCTGGATTATTAGAGATTCAGGAGAACTCGTCGTATAATTCATCGGATTAGGAGTAACGCGGTTCTTATAGTAGAGATCTAGAATAAGAGAGCAATGTCAAAAGATCTGAGGAACGTCCCACCAACGCCGTCGAAATAGAACGGAAATGCTATGTAGACGTACCACAAGCCCATAGCTTAATTTACTCGAGCGCGCGCAATGTTTTGACAAATATTGGAGCCGGAAAGCAAATAGCCGCTATAGTGTTTCATAACATGAGTAGAAGGGACCCAGATAAGATTAGTATGGGATAGCGAAAAGGGGGTTTTCCTGTCATTTTCAACCCACTGTCTTTTTCCGTGTTCCTATTTCCAATGGCGAACGAGCAGAGCACTCTCATTAGATGGAGTAGATGGTTTCTCATAGTGATACTTCACTGTAATGCCCCGTAGAGTGTGAGCGAGCAAGCCAAAACTCGACATGCTGCGATACCTAGGTAGGATACGAATCTATATACCAATGAAAGGGTTTAAAGCTAAATCCAAGTCTACCAGAACTAGAAATTGGTAATGGATTTTTCATCTAAGGCGAATCGAATTTCCATCCCTTCTACTTACCAGGTACCTTAGGTAGGTAGGTGATGATTCTTCTTTGCCCTGAGAGTGGACCGCCGCGTACTCGGTTCACCCCACACGAAACCATTAGCATCCCAAGCGTCTCATCAACTTCAGCTTTGTATTAGAGTTGAGGATAATTATTGCCAATTGACGCTGATTGAAAAGCTCGTACCGGCAATGATGCCTCCTTTCTTACATGTTCTAAGGTGATAGGGTTGGTCCGCGATCTGATTCATAGGTCAGGGGCCGTTGGATACGAAAGGCCGTCATTACTTGCATAATGGTACCTATCATTATGTGGTGTTTATCTAGTCATGTGATTGCTAGTCATACTTCGTGGGCGAGGCGGTCAGGTTGAATTCTGATTTTGGACATATCGTCACTTCGTTCTTTGCCTAGAAGTCTCGCGCCAGATATGGACCAGATATTGCGAGACGTTCCACTGGACCATTCCAGGCAAGAGATTCGCCTGCTGAGATTCCTTCCCGCTGTCGACGACGACGATGAAGTTATGACTGAGCTCTTCGTAGCGTCCATGGGACCGGAGACTCATTTCAACGCTATCTCATACGCCTGGGATCTAGAGGGGTCGAGAAAGACAATCGTCGTCAACGGTTATCAATTCGAAGTGTTAGAAGACGTTTATCTCCTGCTAAGGAACATACGACCCCGGCTACCCCGGAGGTCGCCTCGGCTGCGGCGTCGTCTAGAACACATACAAGACACAGAACAGTTAAGCTGATGGATCTGGCACACCACGGGCCTATTATCGACGGACCCTCGAGACAAGATATATGGCTTGCTAGGCATGGCTTCCAATTTAGAACGCCAACGTATCCGAGTTGACTACACGAAATCGGTGAGAGATGTGTTCCTCGACGCATTCTGTCTCTTAGTAAACCCCAAGTGTGGATTCGAGGTGTCGTCAAGAGCCGGAGTGGCCATACTAGGCGAATAATTAACATGGCCAACTTGGCTCCCAAGATTCGATATGGTTTATCATTCACTGTTAGGTACGGACGGGTGTAGTCGCAGGTCGTTATATAACGCTTCGCTAGGGTTACAAGCTAAATATTCGCTTGTCGACGCTGGTGATCTTAGGCTGCTGCTCAACGGAAATACTCGTCGGCGAAGTCGTTGAGACAGAAGACGGTCACACAACTTCGTTTAAGTTGACAGGCCGCGAGGGATCAGTCATCAATATCTTCCGCCCAACCAGTAGGCCATGTGCAATTTGCTTAATGTGCCAACAAGGTACTTTCGGACGATGCGAGCGTCCGATGTATTGCCCGGAAATATCCCAGGCCAGGGACCCTAAGAATAGGGGTGACCATTCCTTTTCCTGGAATGAAAAGCCAGAGAATGGTTGAATACTGTCTATGGCGGAACATTGCAGGCGACTTGAAAACTGGAAAAGAGCAGCAAGGAAACCCATGACGGAGGCAATATGGCGGGCATTCATTGGAGATCACCTGAAAGGCAACTTCAAAGGTACTGAATAGGTACACAGGATCTTGGATCCCGGCGCCAGAATGGTTGAAACCTTTTGTTGCCGCCAAACACCCAGGTATAGGCATCCCTAGGTCATACGCAGATGAGCTTCTTTCTCTGGATAATTCTAATGGAAAGTCGTTGAACTCGAAGAGTCTATCGGCGGTGGCTGATCAAAAGGGGCAAATAACTTTCAACCGCCGTGCTTTCCGAACCTCTACCGGATTCATCGGGTGGGGTCCGAAGGCCCTCGAGGCTGGTGACAAGATCGTGATCAATGCCGGTGCGGATGTTCCGTTTACTTTGCGTCCGAGAGGGGCGGGGGGGGGGCATTTTTTGCCTTGGTAGGGGAGTGCTACGTTGAGGGACTGATGCATGGAGAACTCCTGAAGCAATTCCCGGAGTTTACCGATCAGGTTGAAGATTTATTCAGGATGAGGCTCAGACAGTTCGTGGTAGTTGGAGCGACGTAGGTAGGTAGGCATTGCGAATAGGTACCTATTCGAAGTTAGGAAATTTTCCGTGGCGGCCATGGCGGCGTGGGAGGTACATGATAATCCCCGCAGGAGTCGTTATCAGTTATCGATACGGTAAAATATACGCGATTCGGTATTAATATAGAATATGAGTATTTTCTTGTTCTATTCTCTTCCCCTGACGTTAACATTATATCGCACTTATCGTCTAAGAAAGGGTCTAGACATTGTGCAAATATGCATGGCGGAGGATTTACTCCATACCGCCGTCATTGTGAGCCAAGTCGCTCAGAAAAGCGGCTCTGAGCAACACTCGATGTAATCGATCGCGAGTGATGTCATGACTCGCCCAATGTTTCCGAGTTACGGCAGCAGCAAACATCTTGTATATAAATCTACTCCTCATTCAATCGCACTTTATCTGCTCAGCTATATAGGTCTATTATTGAAACAATCCAAGAGATTTCACTCACCGAACACTGAAGAAATCATTGCATCTAGTTCTGCCAATATGTCCGACTCACAATTTAAGAAGGGTGAGTACGAGACACAGCATTTTGTCTACCACGCTGACATGTGACAATAAAGGACACACCGTCCCGGTCACTCACCAGGAATTCCCGGGCAAGGAGCATAAGCTGCCCATTGAGGCGCAGTACGACACCCTGCCGACCGACGAGGGCGGGTACCAGAAGTACAAGGCGGCCGGCAAGCTGCAGGGCAAGAAGGCCATCATCACGGGCGGCGACTCGGGCATCGGGCGGGCCAGCGCCGTCATGTTCGCCCTGGAGGGCGCCGACTCCTTCATCGTCTACCTGCCCGACGAGGAGAAGGACGCGCAGGAGACGAAGCAGATGGTGGAGTCGCGCGGCCAGAAGTGCCACCTCTTAGCCACCGACCTGACGAGCCGGGACAACTGCAAGAAGGTCGTCGACGAGGCCCTCAAGCAGATGGGCCGCATCGACATCCTCTTCAACAACGCCGCCTACCAGATGATGGTCAACGACATCCACGACCTGAGCGAGTAAGTCTGCGCAGTTGCCGTCTCATTTCATTCTATATAACTGTGTAAGCCAGCTAACCTGTGTACCCAAAGGGATCAATGGGTTCACACCTTCAACACCAACATCCACCCGTACTTCTACCTGGCCAAGTACGCGCTGCCGCACATGAAGCGCGGCGCCACCATCATCAACAATGCTAGCATCAACGCCTACATAGGCCGGCCTGACCTGCTAGACTACACGTCGACCAAGGGTGCCATCGTCTCCTTCACGCGCGGCCTCAGCAATCAGTTCGTGAGCAAGGGCATCCGGGTCAACGCTGTCGCTCCCGGACCTGTCTGGACACCGCTCATTCCTGCCACCATGAACGACGAGGCTCAGAAGTCCTTCACCAGCCCCATGGGCCGGCCCGCGCAGCCCAGCGAGATTGCCACGTGCGTGGTCTTCCTCGCTGCGCCGGATAGCTCCGCCATCAGCGGCCAGACGATCCACTGCAACGGCGGCACGGTTGTCAACGGTTGAAAGGCTTGAGAAGTGGGTTAACGGCTGGGGCTTGGGCTCGGGGATGGGTAACCTTCAGCAAATACCATTATAGGGAGAGGAGATTGCTAAACGAAGATATGAGTGGGAAATACTAGGGGCAAAAAGCTGTACCGTGAAACAAAAAGGCCAAACAAGACATTTTTGTCGATGATTAATGAGACCTATGATTTTCGATAAGTTCACATTCCTTGAAATGGTGTAGAACTTTTAGTTTTACCAATGGGATTGTAAAGGTGGTCAATGATGAGCTGGTAGTCTCATATATTGAGCTCACATACTTGTCTTCATCCCACACATCGGTGTCTACCCACTATGGCATCAGTGGTTTAGTGGTAAAATCCATCGTTGCCATCGATGGGCCCCGCGTTCGATTCGCGGCTGATGCAATGTTTTTGACATTAGTGAGTTGAGTGAGAAGGGGTAATTCTATCCATAGCCTACCTTAGGTAGTTTAGAGTTGTTTGTTTTACATCTTGAACATCATACGTTTTGATTCTTTTTGTATTCTTATTGACTTGAATCTACCTAATGTACACACCAGCGTTCCCGACATCTAATCGCCAGGTCGATGTGACTGATGATCTTTCAGACCAAGTTATAGTAGGTATTTGTATCGGCAAGTTGGGTACAACCCGTCATACGTTATTTCGCTTTCTAATCCAACATACGCTGTGACCCAACGTCTCCAGCTGTGACCCAACGTCTCCAGCGAGCGGCGAAAACATTAGGTAAGTTTCGACGGCAGCGGCCCAACGGTGAACGAGAGAGCGCTCTAGGACAATCAAGAAAAGGTGCTACCGCCCGTCAGAATTTTTGAAGGAAGCTTTTCAAACATCTCTAAAAACCCAAGCCGTTCCCCAATTCCATGCAATATGCCCTTTTCGACACTCGACACAAGAAAATCTGTAATTTGTGACAAGAACCACTGGTGATTCTGTTGCCGTGTGGCTGGACACCGGCGCTTTGGCTTTAGTGATGATGCGCAGGTATGTACATGGGCGAGCATCGTCGAATATCCGCTCAATGGCTGTGAATCTGTGTACTCAGGTAGTTATCGCGCAAACCCGAGCGTGCCAACTGAATACACTAATATAGGAGCTGAAATCACGAAGACTTCTTCTCATCGTTCTTTTCAGGCTTACTCGACTCTCGGTATTTAGCCATCTTCTCGCTCATGTAGCGGAAGCTCCGGCTAAAACCAGATGTAAAAACACCTTTGATACTCTGCGTTGTACTAGGCCAGTTGATGGTTCTCTTGATAACGCCACGGACGGTTTTGCGAAGGGCTTCGGGCTCATCTTGAGCGATACGTTGCTCGAACCCTCCACCCTGCTGCCTCTTGAATGAAATCGCATCTTCATCTTTGTTCTCCGCCATCATCTTGTTGAACTCGAGCTGCGGAATTTGGAATTTCTTCTGGTACTCAAAGTAGAGCTTGGAGCGGAATGCTTTGGGTAGACGCCGAACCATATTACCTCGCTTGATCGGGTCCATGTCCTGCTGTAGTTTTAACACAGCATCTGTATTGGTGATCCAATCGGGCTTGCTGCAGGACGGGTCATCGTAGTCAACATTGGGAAGAGATTCGACGAGAGGCGCGTAAAGACGTCGGAAATTCAACATGTTGTGGTTGACGATATTCGCAACTTTGTTAGGATTTTCGGTGGGGAAAGCCATCCGCGGATCACCCAAATAGCTTATACCAGCGATCGTGGCATATAGCTCCTGCTCAGTGAAAGTGGGAGGTAGTAGCAAAAGAGCAGTTCGCAGCGCCGATAGGAGGTTGATTTGGTTTGCAAGACGGACTCGAGGATCGTCTCGAAGGATCTTCACAGGCTTGTGTAGACGGCCGGCGAGGTACATAGTATCCCATTCGCTCAGATCTCTACACAAGGTGTCGATATTGACCACGCCATATTTGATTAAAATCCCGTCGACGGTAACGTATGGGTTGAAGTAAACCCCGGCACCCCATTTATCTTGTACATGGGACACGGCGCCCGACCCCAGTGATCCAAGCATAGAATAATGATTGCGATGTTGCATAAGATTCAGCGAATGCCAATGCTGAGTGTACGAAACCCCAAAAATGAAGTCAATCATCTTGGGTGAGCCATCTTGGGCCCTTTGAACAGCAACCGGGGCCTTTGGGTGTATGGCCTTAATTTCAGCTTCCGTCGCGCTACCGCCCTTTGATTGGGGGAAAACGCCAGAGCCGTATGCGAAGGCATATCGAATTGGGGCTCGGAATCTCCATAGCAGCTGACGTAGAACCTCTTTGAACTCGCGGTCGATTATCATATGCTGATTTACGCCAAAATTTGTGTAGGGAAGCTCGGTGAACTTTTCTATTTGGAAATTTGGCTCTTCTTCCCAATCAAAGTCGGACTCGGTGCTCGGAGTACTTGGAGCGGCAGAGGAGTGAGGCTTTTGAGAATGAGGTTCGTCGGGAGAACCGGCAGCACCTACGGCTGAGTCGGTCTCGGATTCTATCTTATGTGCGGCTTTAGCTCCCTCGGAATCCGTCTCTTTAGGTGCATCGGAAGCAAATGTACGCAAGCATAACCTAGTTGTGGGCAAGGCTCGAGGAGATTTGGGAGGGCTGTAGCGCGGGTGATACCGATGTCGAGATGTGTGTAGGGAATATAGTCTCGTGCTTCGCATGCGAGGCGTTGTCGAAACTCGTGTGGCCGTGGCATATGTCCAAATAGCTGGGAGACAACCCGACGCGGGAGGTGTTGGCCGAACGATCATGGTGCTGGGATTCGAACGTGATCACAGGGACGCGGAATACGTTGTTGCGGTATGTGGTAGATCGGAATGCAAATTGCGCGAATTGCTCGGGCTCTATGTAGTCGCTAGAAAAGTTCAATGGCAGCCAAAGCCGCAATATTATTACTGGGAAGAGAGATCCATATGTATAGGAGCCTCACGGCTGAGGAATAGTGATCATTGGAGCAGTACAAGAGAAGGGGAGAAAGTGTTCGTCCGGAGTTTGTTGTCGAAGATGAAGATTACGTTAAGTCCCCAAAACCACATAATCAATCATGGGGAGCTTCGAAGCTTGTAGGTGGGCAGGTGGGCAGGTGGGTAGCAGGTAGCAGTGGGCTTGTACCTAGTTGCCTAGATGGGCTTGGTGGGGTAGGCGGCAGTGGACGATAGACCACGTTTACGCCATTGAAGTCCCCGGAAAAATGCACAAGGGGTTGTACCTAAAGCTAAGACCTGAAGGTGCCAAGCACTTGAGGATTCTGTGACGTTGAAGTCCCGCCAAAGCGCTGATAACAATCATTTTACGACTCCAAGCAATAGCTGTTACAATATCTATAGATGAAAGTGGATTTCATTTTCAAATATATAAAAGTAGAATGGAGATTAGGATTTGGCTATTTCTAAAATCAAGTAAAAAGTCCGAGAGAGAGTCAATTGCCGTAAAAGGTCAATAGAAGCTCGAATATCAGAGCTATTCGTTCGTCAAAAGCGTTTATCCTTGAAGAAAGTCCAGATGAGACGATGCTCCACAGCAAATGGAAGCTCGGTGGAAGCAGGAATGTTTCCAGAAGTTAGGTAGGGGAAGTGCATGGGTACTTGGGGCTACACGTGACTTAGAGCTAGGTTTCTGCTGCATCGTCCAATGAGAAAGTCACAAGGCCTTCGTACATAGTAAGATTGCCAGGCCAGCCGGAAACAACAAAAACAATTTAGCGGGTTTCTTTGTTAACGTCGGATTGTACCGGTTTTGAGGGTTTCCCAACATCTCATCGTCCTTGATGAGTAGAAACACACCGGGTGATGCAGGATCTGCCAATCGGCGCCTCTCGATGTCTGGCCCATTTCGACAAAGTGGCGGGAGCACCGCGACTCCGCGTTCAAGAGTAAGTAAATAAATCCAAAACGACGTGGATACACCGCCTAAGCCCAGAAACAGGTAACTTCATTTCGCGCTTCTCTACAAAAAGCTACCCAACCATCCTACAACTTCTTTACCGGCTCCGAAGACGTACCGACATCCCATCATGCGAGGCCTGCTTCGCGAAACAGCCGTATGGGCGCTGAGTCCCTGCGAGCTTCGTCGCGCGAAAGTTCCAAAGAGAATCTTGCGCCGCCCGACGCAGAGGAATACGAGACACAGCGAAAGAAGATAGAGGGGCTCAAGGCCGAACTTGCTGCTATGCGCTTCAAGGTCGAGAATTTCGAGCAGGAGAAGGAAATGATAGCTCTGCAACACGATACTGAACTACGAGACCTGAGACGCAAAGCCGAGGACGACTTCAAACAAAAGCAAGCCGCCGAAGGCGAGAAGAGCAGAGCCCAGCGCCAGTGTGAAAACATGCAGAAGGAACTACAGGAGCTGAGAGAAAGCGCAGTACGAGATAGGTCTGAGATAGAGAAGAAGGCGCGTGACGCTGGCGATGAGGCGCGTCTGCTGAGAGAACAATTAGAGGACCTATCAGCCGCGAAGGAGGAGGGCGAGAGAATGTCCCAGAAGAGAGTTAATGATATGGAGACACAGCTATCGAACCTTCGACAGACCGTCCAAGGGCTGGAGCAAGATAACCAAGCGCGGGCGGCTTCGATGCAGGCAATTCAGCAGCAGCTCGCAGACAAGGAAAGATTTGTTGGCGACTTGGAAGCCGACGTCTTGCGTTTGAAGGCGCAGACGGGCGACGCCGAGACCATTGCGATCATCCGTCGAGAGCTCACCGAACAGGTTCAGCATATCAGGTCCCTCGAATCGAAGAACGCCAAGCAGCACGCCGAACTGACCCATCTCCGCCAAATACATAAAGCTGTGGAGGTTGTAGAGGAAGAAAAACGATCGCTCCAGCGCAGACTTCAGTCCGCCGAATGTCTTGAGTCGGAGCTCACCGAGGCTCGACTACAAAGGCAACGATTGGAAGACGAGAGATTAGCTTGGACCGCCTATCTTCAGAATGCCAGCATGGATGGTGGCGTGATGGAGTTTGACTCTCCTGAGGCGGTCGCGCGTGCCCTCGTCGAGGAGCGATACAACTCCGCTTCTCTCGTCGCGCAGCTCGGCGAAATACAACCCCAAATTGTCGAGCGCGACGAGATTATTAAGTCTTTGGAAAGCGAAAAGAAGAACCTCAACTCACAAATTGAGAGACTGAGGACAAATGGAGCGCCCGTATCAGCGAGCAAAGCCCAGGCTCGCATTGAGCGACAGCGTGCGCTTGCTATTAAGGAGGTTGAGTACCTGCGCGCTCAGCTCAAGACATTCGATGCGGAAGATGAGACTTTCAATTCCGACAACTTCGACCAGAGCAAGGTGGACCGCGTCTCGGAGCTTGAGCAGCTTGTTGATAAGTACAAGGAAGAGGTTCAACAGTTGCATAAGGAGCTCTCTGCTGTAGAATCCTCAGCTGGCACTCCACAGCCCGCTGTCGGCTCAAAGCGCAGTCGATCTGACGAGGCCGAGAACGAGCAGCTTGGCGAATTGAACCGAAAACGTAGAAAGATTGCCGACGAGCTCTCGAAACTGCAAACGCAGCACCAGGTCCTTCAGAAAGAACACGAGGTCCTGCAATCACGCCTTGCAGCCGCCGAAGCTGCTACCAAGACGCGCATCCTGTCACTACGCTCGAACCCGACGTCCGACTTCGAAGCGATCAAGGTAGCTACGCTCCAAGCTCTCAAGCAAGAGAATAAGGAGCTGTTGGCGCAGCTACAGAAAGAAGCCCGCCGACACCCGAACCCGAACCTCCCTCTCATCCCCGCCTCGCAGCTAGCCGCAGCGCGCCGCGAGATCGAAGAAGCACAGCGGGAGACGGCGTCGGCGCAGAAGACGACGCGGCGGCTGAAGGAGGTGTGGGCTTCCAAGTCGCAGGAGTTCAAGGAGGCTATCTTCAGCACGCTGGGGTGGACGGTGACGTTCATCCCTAACGGCAAGATGCGCGTCGAGAGCCTGTACTGCCCGAGCGTTACCGACGAGCAGGAGAACAGCATCGTGTTTGACGGCGAGCGCGGCACCATGAAGGTGGCCGGCGGCCCCCAGAGCGACTTCGCGCGCCGCATCCAGGATCAGATCCAGTTTTGGGTTCGGGACAAAGGTTGTATTCCAGGATTTTTGGCCGCGTTGACGCTGGAATTCTATGAAGAGCACACGAGAGCTGGTCGATAGTCTGATATTTGATGGAGCGAGTATCTAGTCCGTGTGACGAGTCTAGACAATTTTGCTGTCATTGAGACAGTCTAACCAAGTCCCCTTTTTACCTGGGTAGTTCACGGTCTGGCACAACATGGCGTGGCATAGAATGTGATGATACCTTTTTATCAGGACGGCATGCAGGGCGTTTATGGTTCTTACCTACTTGTAACCAGATGTTTTGCGCTTGGCGGATTGGCCTAGCTACTTCTTGCTTCTATAACCTCCCATCAGAGCAAAGATGGCATAACTGAAATCTTCAAATATAACGCCATGGCCTTTTCTAATTGTGATAAGAATATGTATATTATTAATAAGCATTGAAACACAAGAAACCTGCTATGCTCGTAAAGCGCCGATAGTACTTAATGACCTAGTAGGTAGGTACCTGAGTAAGCTACTTGACTAAGAGGTAAGTGATGTTTGAGTATAAGATAAAAAATAGGTAGTTCTCCAGATATGCACAAATGGGACCTTCAATTTTTGACAAAAACCCGCTAATTTCCGAATTCACAAAAGAGCATCGATCGTCGTACAGACAAGAAGAACTCCCTCTCTCTTCCATGTTATTCTCACAGAATATCCACCCGCCGATCTCTCTCTCTTTTTGCTCTCTTCCTCTTCCTCTTTCCGTTCCCCTCTCTCCATCCCTTCTATCTGGCCTCGAACTTCCCGCTCACCAGCTTCCGCACTGCGGGCACGTCGATCCACTTGGGCTCTTCGGTAGCCGAGGCCGCCGACTCGTCCGCGAACGGATCGTCGTCAGTGAGCTCTATCTCTTTGCCCTTGTTCTCCTCGAGCCGCGACACGGAGACGGCGCTTCCGCCTTCGACGGCGGCGGCTGCGCTCGACGGCACGCTGACCTCCCAGCGCGCCTCGACGTGGCCGGGCTGGGGCTCCACGCCGTGGTCACCCGTGATGCGGCACACGAGCTTCTGCCAGTCGGCGCCCGGCGCCAGCGCGACGTCGCCGAGGCGCCAGTACACCAGGTGCTTGTCCTTGAGGTGGGTGCCGGACGGCTTCGTCTGGGCGCCCGAGGCCTTGCCCTCGTACGTGGCGAAGAGCACCAGGTTGTGCAGCTGCACGCCCGACTCGGGGCTGGCGAACCGGAAAGCAGGGTTGAGCTTGTACTGCAGCACGAAGCCGAGCTTGTCGCCTTGCGGCTTCCACGCCGGGCTGATGAGTATCGGCACGTGCTCCGCGGCCGGCACTTCGGCGTCCGTGTGAAGCCGGTAAGTGAAGCCAATCGATGTTTTGTGTAGGTGCGATAGATCTAAAGTGAACTGGTTCGGCTCGTCAGGGGGATCGTGTGTAACAAAAATCCGGTTGGGACCGATGACGTCGAGACTGCCAAAGTTGTTGATGCGAATAGAGAGATGAGCTGTTCTGGAGTCAGTTGCTGCGCTTGCTGACAAGCAAAAGCCATTTGACTTACATGGCAGATTAGAGTCGTCTGTAGCATTGTATGAGAAAGCAATCTCGCCGTTTACCTTTACGGTCTTGACTTCGCCATTTTCAAACGTAGCCGAGACCGTCTCCATGACGGAAGAGTTCAAACCAGGCTCATGCATATCAGGATGCTTTACATGGGCAATACTGTTTAGCGAGTTGCCTGACCGAATCGACTGTGTGTCCGAAGTGCCTGCAACACTGGCTTCGGAAGCAAGTGCAGCAACCCCAGCAGGTTTTGAGGATAGGGAATGCAAAGAAGGAGAGAAATGGGGGGCATTTCCAGTTGCCGACTCTTCGGATACCGGTGCGGGAACATAAATGGTGTTCCGCACATCTCTCCTGCCTCGGACCGTACCCCCTTTCCTCGCTGGCGTTCCCATGGCGGAAAGGCTGTTGGCAACATTTGAAAGAGCAGCTTTCTTAGCTTCGGGGTCCTCTTCAGCAACGGGTTCCTTCTGAATATTGAGCCTGAATAACTGTTCAGCTTCCTGCGCGGCTGCTTCTCTCTGTGCCTGGGAAATCGGATCGTCAGATGAGGGTGGTACTGTAAAGCCCTCCGAGTCCTTCTCGGGTTCCCGCTGAGATGGTGGAGGTCCAGGGGGAGGCGGAACATCCGCAATGTCAGCAGCGACAGACGTGCCATTAACTTGCGACGTAGTAGGCGTTGCTGATGCTCCCGCTGCATCGATCGGGCCGTCGCGGCCCACCCCATTCGTGCCATCATGGCTTGTCTTTTCCTTTGCCTCGGAGGTCCGTGAGGGGTCCTCAGTCGTATCCGGATCTTCTACCAGGGAGCCTAGTCGATTCGTTGAGTCGCCAAGATTGCTCGAAGAAGCTCTAGGCGATACGCCATGGCTGCTCTTGATGTTCCTGCCGAAGGGTCCCTTTGCTGGCGAAAGTTGCCCGAAACCACCATGTATGCTCTGACGTCTCCGACCCAGCATCGTGCCAATGCGACTGCGTAGCTTGTTTTCCCCTGGTCCCCCTTCCTTAGACCCCGAATGGTCACTACGGTCATCGGCGGCCGGTGAATGAATGCTAGGAGGGGCTAGTGAGGGGCTCGGTCCGCCGAAGCTGGAAGACTGTCGTGGCACAGGGGTTCGTTTCTCGAGCTTGGGTCGGCCGTTCGTCGTCTTGGATACGAAATTCTGGATCTCGTTCGCAGTGCTGTAGTCAAGCAGGCTATTCAGGACTGTCTCGGTTTCGGTTTGGTGGCCTTGCGCCTGTTCTCCGTCATAGGTGCTGTATTGGGTCAGACAATCGCGCAACTGGTTCATCCGGCTTTCGTCTAGAGCCTGTAGCGTCTCGAATATAAACGGCGCCTGCGATTCCCATTGTTGGCTGGCAGACTCTAGCTTTCCAGCTGCTAAATCAACCTTCTGGGCGCTTGCTTTGCCCCCTTTCCTGGTGAGCTTGTCGGCTCTGTCCTGGGCATCCTCTAGCTCTTTGGCCATATTTTGAAGGTTTCCCTGAATGGTCTGCAGGTTGAGCATCTCCTTCTTGAGATGGAAATTGCGTAAAGGTGTTTCGACTTCCTTTTCGACCTTGGTAGCGAAGATGTGGTGCGACATGGCAACGGCGTCGGCGCACTGAAGGATCTTATCCCACTGGGCCTGGAAGGTGCTGCACGGGGCTAATGTTAGCATAGCAGATATAGAGATAGATTGCGACAGGTAGCCAAATGCATTGAATAACATACCCAAGTTCCGATTGCGCATTGGGAACCCTGAACTGGGTTAACCTCTTGAGACCCTGAACATACTGTTCCTCGACCTTTCGGCGTTCCTATGTTGTGGTTTAGCTATCTGGATAGTCCGTCGCATCGCAAGCAGTTTAATACCTGTAACCAATCGGCAATCTCTGTGTTGACTTTGGTAATGCGTTTTACTCGATCGTTGAGGGCATGGACAGCTTGGTTGGGTTGGAGGTTGGCCTGTTGAGTTGGGACGGTTAGCTTAGGTATTTTGCGCACGTCATTGTCGGACTGTCGCAGTCCGAGGAAGACATGGGAAAGTAGAAGCTTACCAGCATAGCTGGATACTCGGTCCGTGAGAGATCTTCCATTGTGATTAAGGGTGGGCGCAGTTACCCAAAGTCATCCAGACGTGTATGCGGGTATGAATAGATACTGCGGAGGGGTGGTACAGAGACATATAAATACGGAGAGCGGAGAGCGCAGAGAAAGGAGAGGAAGGAGAGTGAAGAGCTACGGGCACATTGGAACAGGGAACAGGAGCTGTTTAGCCAAAGACAATTGAAGATAACAAGGCGATGATAATAATGTATTTGTTGTAACTGTTCTGTTTATAAATGATCGGAGGTTTAAGTAAGGTGGGTAGCTTGAGAAACGTTAGGTAGGAAACGTTGATAGTATTTTTTTCATGGATGGATTTCGTCTTGTCCCCCAAATGCTGTCAGAGCTCTCCCCATCCCCAGCCTTTCCGGCAGGTGCCGCGCCGGAATTTCATGTAGCACCCAGCACCTTTCCCTTAGCTAAAAATACGGGTCTGCGGAGTATGCTCTTATACGGTACGGGAATGGTCGGTATTATGCAACTTATGACACACTAACCACTAGGTTCCTTTTTTAGATGCATTAGGTACATAACTTGTCAAACCTAGGTACATAGGGGTAGGGGGAAAATGCCACTATTTCAACTTCACCTTTATCATTACAGAGGCATAATTTCCACGAGGTCAATCTCGTTCTCAACCGATTGGAAATATTATCCTCGTCTTATACCTATAGCACTGCTCTATATCATTCCGGTTCGCAATCAATCTACTGCCAAGATGACCGATTCCGACTGGAAATCCTCACTCACATCATCCGATCGCTACGACACTATCCAGGCCATGTAAGTATATGTAAGCTTGATCCGTCATTTCTTCTTTGGCAACTTATTGACACCAAACTTAGACAATTCGCTCTTCAGCAATTAACTGCTCCAACTTCGGCATCGCAGTCTAGTGCATTTTCGATTGAAAATGAAGCATATAAGACCGCAACATCACGAGTGAGTACTATAGAAACTTATGATAGCTTGAGTTCTGATTATGTAACAGAAACAGTATGATGAAGCATGCCGAGAATTCACTGGCCAGGAATCAACGGATCCATCCCGATCACCGCAAGAACCTACAGGCCCCGTGGATAAGCCCCGTCCGGAATCGCCTGGCATTACCATAGGGTCTTATAAAAACTGTCACTATGTTGACACAGGTGTCACTGCGGACGTATATAGGTCGGGCTCGGTAGCTCTCAAGGTAATTGTTGAGACTAGTGTCAACAAGGAACCGCACAACCCCATGCGAGAGGCCAAAATCTTGAGGTTACTGAAAACGCCGTGTATTCCGCTGCTGGAGACCTTCAGAGATCAAGAGCAGCAATTCGTATTGGCGTTTCCATTTATGCCCATGAGTCTGCAGACTGTCCTGGAGCAAGGACCTATTCCAAGGGATCGGATACGAAGATACTTCAAGGATATCTTTAGCGCCTTAAACCATATTCACCAACAGGGCATCATACATAGAGATATTAAACCTTCCGCGATTCTACTCGAATCGGCTGATGGCCCGGCTTATCTTTCCGACTTTGGTTCATCATGGCACCCGGAATTATCGGCCTACACCGAGCCCGCCCACGACAAAATCCTGGACATCGGCACGGGAGCGTACCGGTCACCCGAGGCATTGTTCGGCAACAAGTCGTATGGTACTGCAGTCGATATGTGGGGAGCCGGAGCTATGCTTGCCGAATGCTGTCGAGACCCGCCTCGACCCCTTTTCGAGTCTCGAGCGGCTCATGAGGACGGCAACCAACTTGGCTTGATACTAAGTATCTTCAAGACCATCGGGAGTCCTACCCGAGAATCATGGCCGGAGGCAATAAACTTCAAGACGCCCCCATTCGACATGTATCGAGTGTTTGAGGTTCGCGCTTGGGAGGACATCCTTTCAGATGTCGATGAAGACTTTCGCGAACTTGTCCGTGCATTGGTGGTATATGACAGTCGCACCAGAGCTACCGCCGCTCAGGTATGTGATTGGTGTCGCTGCACGATATGTTCCTTTCCGCTGATAATGCATAGGCTCTACAATTTAGATGTATGTTGAATATGGAACCATAGCCAAGGGTGCAATTTTCAGCTGTCTGCCTATTTTTGCTACAGCCACCAACTCCTAGGGTGAGACGTTCAGTGAGAATGTCTATGCCAAGCGTGGTTGAGCCTCATTCAATGCATCAAATTCGGCAGTTGGTTACCGGGTATATTCGGCGCGATTTCCGCTCCAGTCCCGGACGCATCCGCGCAGCTCTTCTTATCGCACCAATCAATGTGCTACACGCAGACTTCATATATGTTTGTCCGCCCAACCAGTCGTTGTCTTATTCTCTCCTGCACTGATTATGACATTCCACCGTGTGTTGCTTGGCATGCTTGATCGATCCTCTATGTTACGTTCAGAGAGACAACTTGCCCTTCCTGAAATACCACAGGCCGGCGGCGATAACCGGCACTACCATGGACGTCGTAGCGACCAGCCCCTTCAAGAATGCCCTTTGCAACTTGGGACCTGCGACCTCGTGGAACTCCTCGGGGGTGTTTAGCGACGGCCACGGTCTATCGGGAACGGGCACTCCCAGGAAGGGGCAAAGCTCGTCCCACCCGAACCCGTCCTCGAGTTTGCATACCTTCAGGCGCTCCGGGGGCACGAGGCGCTTGACTTCGGCGATGCTATTCCGATGTTAGTAGCTGGGTGATTACGTCAGAAGCATACGTCGACGTACTAGCTCTTATAGTTCTCGACAAGCTGCTTCTGCCCTTCCGGCGTCAACTCGTAGCCATTGGTATAGTAACTTTGTATCGCGAGTCCCATGGTCGACATGTTGTAGGCAAAGGCGTCGAAGTGTTTGAAAATAACCATCGGGAAACTCCTGAACGCCGTCGTCAACTTGCCGATGGTGTTGACGAAGGACTTGGCCCACTTATCGGGGTTTCGCTCCGTGAGCAGGAACTTGGCGTCCGGGTATGCTTTCAGCGTCGAGTGTAGCATGAAAAATGGCATCTCTATTATGACCTGTTTTCCGACGGGGTGTGTAAGTTTCGGCTTAGGTATATGCGAGCACGGTTGGACCTACGTCGTAGTCGGCGAACCACTTGTCGAACTCTGCGCGGCCATCTTTACGTCCTTGTCAGCTTATGATTTTCCTAATTATTGCTAGCCTTTCCCGTAATATTTCGAGCTCACTTACATGGCTTGCCCTTGTGGAAGGTCTCGGCCATGAGCCCATCGATCAAGATTTGTATCGCTGTCGGACCGGTCTTGAGGACCTCAGCCATATGGTAAGGTTTGTAGCCCAGTATCTTCAGCGCATTGTAGATGCCAAACGTGCCGGTTCTATATGATTTAGAAACTATTCCATAGAAAAGTCGACCTTAGTAAGCACTCTCACCTGGGCGCGCTTAGCACCACCAGCTTCTTAGGCTTGACGTGTGCCGGGGTTGGGATCGAATCGATGGCGCGAGACATAGCTGCTAGATTGAATGAATGAGCAATTCACGAAATGGCGTGCTATGGCGTGCTCGACAGCAAGCAGGGTGCTAACTACAACTATATAAAGGGCCCTATTCCTCTATTGCTTCGCGGCAGACGGTTCTCGGCCCTCCACACTTTTCCTCTTCTCGAAGGGGAAACTCCAACGTGGGTAGCTTCATGGTGACGAAACCACTCGCTAGCTCGCTCGCGGCGTCTCCTCCAACGTCCGGGCTCCAAGAAAGCTTCCACGGAGCAAATATGAGCTCTATTTTAGGGCTCAGTTATGCGGCATCGGTTTTGGCCTTGCATCTTCGGCGTGCCAACGGGCTCTCTTGGCTAACGCGCCGGCATTGGTTTAGCATTAAGGGGGCCCATTAGTGGGCGGCTGCCCCATCGGAAACCATCCAAACCCGAACCCGCGAGTCTCAGACTAAAGGACCCTTGGATCGCAGGCCGGGGGATGGTACCCTTCTGTTCGAGAAATGTTCGATGATTGGCGTTGCTCGCTCTGCACGCTGACTTTGGTGACGGGCCCTGCGTTATACAAGCCGGGTGCTCTTACTATGCAGACGCGACTGCTGTTCTGCTATTCTACACCCTTGATTCGAAGACCAGTTCTCATGCAAGTAATCGAAACATATATATGGTGTGAGCGCCGTAGTCGGGAGCCAGGGTGTTGATTCCAGGTCGAAATCCCTGGTCAGTCTGGGGACAAATACGCTAGGAACTCCAGCTCCGGGCGGTAGTTGCGATACTACCTACTTTGGCATTCGAACCAAGCTGTCAAGCTGGCCTGTCGTGTGGATACCGCGTCCGTGATCAAGTCGATCTTATCAATCGATTAGAAATCGCACCCCGAAAGCGGCCCGGAGGTTGGGCATGTTATGGTCAAGGATGGCGCCCCGGGTCCCGCGCCGATAACCGCTCAGCCGAGCCGCAGCGGACTCCACGGCTGCCGGTCGGACTCCGTGAACCACCGTTTCTTCCGGCCCGTTACTCAGCGAAAACTTCTCGCGATGCTATCAGGGAGCAAGAAACAAGGAATATGTCGACGAGAAGATCAACCTTATAGGTGTCTTCATATCTGCCGGTAAGACAGAACCAGAATTTGTATCTTCCGCGCCGCTGTCTATATCGAGCTCTTGCTCGTTACGACGCGGTGGTTGGAGGAGACGATGTGATTGCGATGTGTTTCCCAAGGAACGTAGCAGTCACGATAAATGGGACACACATGACCATCTTATAAAGCGGATGGCGGAAACCATAAGACGATGGGCACTTGTTTGATTCAAATCATCTCAGCAAACTTCTAGTAAGTACCCTTGAGAATCGCTGGAAGCAAGCTGTCCCGTGGTAGCAGGCAATCCGGAGTGCAGGAGGGTCTGTACTACTCAAGAAAACACGCATATTGTTAAGAAGTAGTTTCCCTTTCTCAGCGTAGAAAATGTATCAACATTGTAATCTCTGGGGGCATGAAATGCTTCTATGAGCATCAAACAATCAAAAAGGGGGAAGGCTTTAGGTTCCCTCCTATTTCTTTTTTTTTTCTTCTATCTAATACAAAAGATTTAGATATTTCTGGGAGGTGAACTCAAATAATCATGTCGCAGTACATGATCCTTACTGATGCCCTTAGGAAACCATTTCGACATTACACATCTTGCCTCCATGGAACCTCAGGACATGTGCTCCCGGTTTAGATAAAGTTATCAGATGAGAGCCGCATCATATCTTCCGACATGTGAGCAATTATTTCGGGCATAGTTAGCGTACTGGGCACGCATGGCTGCAAGGATCTGACGAAACTTATTTGCATATCGTGCGCATACGTGCTCAAATAGATCAGCTTCATGGCACCCAAATCCTGCCAATCGTCTATTCCCGCGCGGATAAAGTAGTGGTGGATGATATAATAGTAATCGAAAATATTTGAAATAGAAGGCTATATCTCGTAAAGGTCATCATGCTAATCTAGGTGATCTATAGGGGAATATCGCACGTCTCGTCCCGTACAGTAAAAAATCTTACACACTCGGAATCATTTGCCCGCACTCGTTCGAGAGATGCCGAAATAAGTGCTCTTCGAAAACCTCTTTACCACGAAGTGTGTCCGCCATCCATTATAAGATTCGTCCCAGTCATGAAGCTGCTCGCGTTGCTCAAAAGGAACAGCGCGGCCCCCTTAAACTCTGTCGTCTCCGCCAGCCGGCCCATCATGTTCTCGCTCTCCCACTTCGCCCGGAGGCCCGGCACCTCTTCGAAGTTCTTGTGCACCATCGGCGTCAGGATGTGGCCCGGGCTGATGCAGTTGACGCGTATGCCGCCGGTACCGTCCTTCTGAATCGGGCTCCACTCCATCGACAGGTTGCGCGCCAGCTGGATCAGCGCGGCCTTGGACGAGTTGTAGACGGGCGACAGGAGCCCCTTGTTTGCGATGCTGCCGCTCATGCTCGCGATCAGGACGATACTGCCGCGGCACTTGTATTTCATCATCTGTCGAGCGGATGCTGTTGCTGTCATCAGCACGCCCGTGAAGTTGACGGCCAGCATCTTGGCCGTGTCCTCGGGCTCGTACTCGACGGCCGGCGTCACCTGCTGGATACCGGCCGCCGCAATCACTCCGTCGAGGCGTCCGTTGTCGTCTGCAATGTCTATGATCGTCCTGTCAAGATGCTTGGTGTCCAGGACGTCTTGCTGGCGATAGTGTAGCGATCCTCCCCATTCGGGGACCACTCTCTTCCTCGCCTCCGCGAAGTGCTCATCTGGCTCGGCTTCGCGGTCCAGGCAGTATACTGGGTGCGATGTTAGTAACGAGTCGAAGTAAATAGTATGACGACGCAATTGCTTGCTTTATCTATCGAATTGGTAAGGGTGCTATGTCACCTTTTCCGCCGGCCTCGACTAGGCCCTCGGCCAGGGCGAGACCTAAGCCCTGGGCCGCACCCGTCACGATGAAGACCTTGCCCTTGAGGTCGAAGTCCGCGAGCCGCTTTTGGCCCACGTTGACATCAGCGTTAGGGGCCAGTTCATTTGCGGGATTCTCCCGCGGGTCCGGATTGGTAGGCTTCGTCAGTATGGTTGGTGAAGCATGTATTGCCCTGCAGTGTGCAGGGCCGATGACAGCGGTGGCTGGTAGAGGACGAAGAGGGCGATGAGCGCGACGTGTGCAGGGATGCAATTTCACGACGGGGCGGCTGCGGACCAGAGTCCGAGCCAATCTCGGGCAAGCAGACATGATGGGTGATTGTTACGTTTTGTGAGATGAAGTTCAGCATGGAGTAGAAATCTGATGCATGCAAGCAGATTTGCAAGTTAGAAACAAGCTGGGAACACAAGCAGTGAGATAAGAGGTTCATGTAGAAAGCCCCCTTCCCGATAGGCATCGGGCGTTTGATGTATGCATTCCGTCATATCGAAAAGCCCGCAGCGAAAATCCTGCTCGGCTTCTGGGGTACGAACTGCGGCCAGCGCATCTACGGAAACGAGATAGCAAACGAGACGAATCGGTTCACCTTGCCTCGCTCGGGCTCGCTTCACCTTGTACCAAAACACCAGGATCATGGCAAAAGCGGACTGTCGCCTATCTTATCACCGCTTCGCTCCGTAGGAAGCGTCAAACTTATGTTGGTTTTACGTCAGAAAAGCGGGGGCATATAATTCGCCCTCCCTGAATATGACGTATGTCCCGAAAATAGGGGTCCCGAATCATGGATGTACCTGAATCTGATCGGTGCCGAGATCCGGTAAAACTCACCCCGTACTCGGAATTCCTTAACATATCGAAACCTCATATACTTTGAAATTCATCGTTACCCAATCTAAGCAATAGCAAAACACTATAAGGTGCCTACCTAGTACTGATTACTTTCAATATGTCCCTATGTTTTCCTATGAGTAGGGTGTTAGTCCCCCAGGTCCATCAAAATCAAGTCAGTAGTAAGCCGTTACCGTCTTACAATCAAGACTCCAAGCCCAGAAATTCATTCGCATTCAACCGAATCGAAGAACCCTCGAGAATTAGTATGTGCTCGAAGTATTTCCTCTTCTTCGGCGTCTCTCTCTAACAGTTGCTTTCGCCTGAGGCCCTCGCTCTAGCTAACGGAACACGTTTGCCAACAGCCCAGCTTACAACCCAAACTTCGTTATTGAACAGTACGACTGGAGCTCGTTCGGACTTGTCGCACATATCGTTGACATGACCGGTGCGCGTGGTCACGTCGCCGTAGCCATTACAAGTTGTTTCCCGGGCTTGCGCGCAATTATACAGGATCTTCGACAGGTGATCGAGGGCGCCGAAGAGGACTTGCCCCCTGTGCTTCATAACCACATAGTCTTCATAGAGCACTACTCGTTTAACCCGCAACCCACCCAGGGCGCAAACGTTTACTACATATGTCGGGTGCTGCATGATTAGTCCAATGAGAACGCGCTTAATTATATTTTTCTGCGTAACTACACTCTAAGTACTGCCTATTCGATTGCAAGGAGCTAACTTACAATTAATGATTTAGTCCTCCGAGCGCCTGCGAGTGTTCTGAAGAAAGGGTGTTGTGTCGTGATCAACGAGACCTGCATGCTTGAGTCTGGGAGGATTCCTCTATGGCGCGAGAGGAACTTGCGGTGTGTTTATGGTTTTTTACTTGTCTGTTCGCTTCTATGTTGAAATCCATACCAACAGACATAGCCCAGATCCGTGGACTTGAATATGAGCGCCAATTTGAGCGCGCGCGACCGCACTGTGACAGAGTAGAAGACCTTAATCACCACTGCGGATGCACGCTTTGAGTTGAAACAGGTTGTTCAGCCGAAAGGCTCTGCCTAGGGCATAATGGAGGTTTTCTGCAACGGCAACGCAGAAGTAGGTCTGCAAAGTCAACGCTAGGAATAGACTCTAAGGTTTCAGTTTGTCTCTCACTGTTTTAGGGGTTGGTGCTGGCGTTGAATCATCATGGCGCTAAATGTTGACGCTGAAAGGAATACGAGAAATATGGGTTGTTCATCTTAGCCGGCGCTGGGAGAACTGATACTGTGCATGACAATGTAGTTGTTCATTGCGATAGTATCAAGCCTTTGCTCTCGAGCTTGGCGCCCTATTTGTTGTTTGTAATAAGGTCGTTGTGAAGAAAGATTTCAACAAAGCGTATTCCCTGGTATGATGCATATTAATAACCTACATACCTAATATAAATGATTCCCGTAGTGCCAGCTATTTCATCCCAAGCTATCAATTATTAATACACTCAGAGTCTGCACCTCACCACACCCCCTGAATTTACGGACTCAACTATTAACTCAACAAAAATAAAGCCAAGAATGGACGGAAGAATCGCCCAGGCACCTGGTGAGCCAACCAAGCCAGCGACTAATGTCCCTGATTCCAAAGCCCAACAAAACCTACCTCGAGAGGAGGATGATTTCTGGGCCGATTTTGCAGCACCTCCGCCGACTTTAGTTGTCAACGCGGCTCGAGCCTTCGGTCGCCTTATTGAGAATAATACGAAAGACAAGCTTCTTGAACAGTCTATGAGACAGCTTACCGTTGAACCTGCTAATAAGGAAGTCCCGAGTCGGCGCAACGGCCAGTTGAGGTGCATAAAATCTACCCGCAAGAGCCACCCTAAGCGCCTGTCGAATGGCAAATAGTAATAGAGGACTGTAATATAATAATGGCTACTATGTTACTTAGTAACCCTGCTATGTAAGATTTGATATATTTTGTTAGCTCTGTACCCATGGGCTACAAGTCTTGTGTGCTACGAAGTTTGTGCCCGCGATTGAACGTCTTCCGATAAGATTTCCATCTCATGGCTTGAGACCGCTGTTGTTTACGATATCAACTCTTTTTAATAAACGCGACGACCATGCCCGCGTCAATCTCGACATATCTCCCAAGCCAACCAGTCTAAGACTCCCCACTGCGTACAGAATGCGATCGACGACTACGAGTGCACTCAGTACGGCTACCAATTCGGTCTCACCAAGAAGCCGAACGTGAAAGGCAAGTAACTCTTGCAATGTCGTGACAAGTATGTAAGTGGGCAAGTAATTGATAATACCTTAGGTAACTAGACAGTTGCCTATACCTCATGATCATATCATTGATTCTAGGGTTAGGGTTAGTTAGTGGTTAGTGTTAAGAACCGCTAGCCAAGGGCGCTATATTTGTGGGGGAAACTCTAGGTTAAGCGTTGAGCCCTTAATATTGTAGATAGGTTGGGAGGGGTACAGGGCAGGAACCTAGGGGGCACCTGGGTCTATTGCAACCCTCACAACTGCTACTCAGGACCCGGGCATAAAGAACTGCGAAAATCCCTTGCAATTTCACTCAGTAACACCAATTAAATTTAGAAAATAACATTGTCATTTACCTTCGTATCGGGGTCTTCTACTTAAGAACTACAAGTTTGTCAGCTGAGTTATTTTCAGCTTTGCGGCGGGTCGGGTTCACCCATTCGCTCGCACTCTCAGGCTTTCGGCGATAGCCTTTTCATGTAAGCACATTGGCGTAGACCATTAGCATTCCCGAAAACCAGCTCCTTACCTCACATTTGGAGCTGAAAACTTACTGTAGTGACCATGGCATCGGATCTCTGTAGCTTGTGCTCTTTCGACAGCAGTATCCTTGCGTTACCAAATAAACTGTCCCGCAACATTACATTCGCTGATCTCTTAACCTCTGCAAGGACTCAATGCAAGTTCTGTGGCTACTTGGTCAAAGCTGTGTTGTCTTTGTGGACCAACGCTCATGAGAGGATCGATATTCAGCTCAGATCAAGAAGAGACGTAGAAGAGGCAAACAACATCTGCGAGCTCGAACCAAGGGGTGATTATTATAAGAAGTATCATAGCATCTTGGTGTATTATCTCGAGGGTTAGTTCCAGCCCAACCCCGCTCAACTTTATAAGAATGAAGGCTGAAGTGAGCGGAATTCAATTGCGCAGACCCAAACAAGCTATTAAAGCCATACCGAGTTGTTCCTTCCTCTCCTGCCTCAGAGAAGACTTGGGAATTTGTCCGGAATCAACTTACTGAGTGTTTCACGTACCATGATAAGTGCCGTGCTGCTAGCGAAGCTCCGCGATCTCAGGCAAAGCGATACCTCCAATTGGGTGCGCAATCATCGACCTTGAAACTCGTCGAGTCGTCCGCCGTCCAAATTACAGACTACGCAGCTCTGAGTTATTGCTGGGGCAAATGTGCCGGCGATGATTTACTCCTCGCTACAGCTTCGACCCTCGAAAAACTGCAAAGCGGCATCGCCGTGTCAGATCTCCCGCCCGCTCTTAAAGACGCTGTAGAGGTATGCTTCCGGCTCGGCCTAAAGTTCCTTTGGATCGATTCGCTATGTATTCTTCAGGATAGCCCGGACGACTGGCGTGACCAAGCGGCGAAAATGGCGGATGTCTACGAGGGCTCGCTGGTGACGATAATCGCCGCCTCGGGCTCCTCAGTTCAGGAATCCTTCCTTGCACACCCGCGTCTCCCACGACCCCACGTTGGGGACGTTGAAAGAGAAGAGGGCGGCCGAGTGCAGGTCTACGCTCGCGTTTCGACCGACTTTGGGCACCATAGATTTGTTTCCAGCCTCTTGCTTGGTGGACCGCAGCCCATCGGTATAGAACCCGTCGATCTTCGAGCATGGACACTCCAAGAACGCGATCTGTCGGTTCGCGCCATTAGCTATACTAGCTTCGAGGTGCAATGGGCATGCCGGACGACGCAAGCCTGTGAATGTGGCCGCGGGACTGTAAATGGCATGGCTCAAATCAGCCGCATGCTAGACGACAAGGATGCGCTGCGAACATGGTATGAAGCTGTTAGACAGTATACGTCGCGGAACTTATCTTTCGACGCCGACAAGCTCCCCGCGATAGCCGGATTGGCTCGGAGGCTAGCACCACAAATTCGATCCCGATACATTGCGGGGCTCTGGGAACAAGACCTACTGGTCGGCCTCTGTTGGTGTAAGACGAGCCATTCCAGTAATCCGTCGCTGACCGGCCGATACCCTACCGCCTACGTGGCCCCAAGCTTTTCTTGGGCGTCGGTAGTAGGCCTTGTGATGAAGGAACCGCACGTCGGGCCAGCCTCTCAGGCCTGCTGCGAGGTTCTGCAGGTCCACTGTTCCCCTACTTCCGCGGACCCGTACGGTCAGGTCCAGGAGGGATCGTCCTTGGACATGTACGGCGCCCTGGTCCCAGCTGTCTTGACTAGAGACAAGGAGGAGCCAGGTATATACATTATCCGCATTCCTTCAATGGAAGACTATCGCGCATTTTACATGCTCTATGTTGACGGGCCGCTGGAGAGCGTCGGCGGCGAAGAGACCGCGTCGATGCACGAAGGCTGGATGACAAGTTCTTTCTGGAAGCTGATATCTGGAAAAGGTGAGCATGGCAGCGACGTGGGTGGGGTTAGAAGGAGAAAGACTCAGGCTGAAGGAGATGGTATTGTCGCTACGCCTTTCGAGCAGGCCCGCGCCAAGTTTCTACCTCTATTTTTCAATCATAATAAGGATAGGGATGCGGCTCATATGATTGGGCTCGTTCTTGGGACCGTATCATCTGAAAAGGGGTACTACGAGCGAGTTGGTTCCGTTATGATCCAGTTCAATGGTGGTCAAGAGGTAGGCTGGCCATTAGCATTGAGTCAGTTGGTGTGGGATACCTGGAAAACATATCATAGAAACCTGCGACTTTACTAATGATACATCATCGTATGACCTCGCTAACTGATGCATTTATTTCGATGTCGTGGTCATGTTATTCCAGGGGATTACCATGCCAAGTTCACGGTACTTACGGCGAGCTATGGCGCACGTCTCCCTAAACTTTTAGGCATCCAGGTACCTACACCCAGGTACTTTATGTACTTAAGGTTGCTGGAAAGTTAGGTAAATATAGCATACCTAGCCTGCCACCCAGCACACGTTTGATTTATTAAATGAAAGATCCAAGTAACAGGAAGCAGAACAAAGATACTCGGCCATTTTTATCACCACGTCTATTACCACCATTCTCTTATCCATATTCGTCATTATATGCCTTGTGAGTATCGCTGGTCCTGTCTATTGCAATGGTTAGGATCTCTTGGCGTCTGTGGTCCGGAAACTGCCAGCCATTGGAAGCCAATAGGGACACCTTTCGCGCGATCGCCTGTCGGATACAAGGAACTAATAACCGTATATTTTACCGGGGTCGCGACTACAAAATATCGTAAGTTTCACTAACTCCTAAACTGATAGTGGCCATGCCTTTCATTTGGTATATGGCTTATACTGACAAGACCCCAGTATCCTCGCATAATTAGATAAGAATCTGGCAATTCGCTTAAGTACTGCCAATATATTAGATAGATAGGGATGCGAACGTGCTCTGTCTGAGTGTTGTCATCGTCGTGGACGGGGAGAGGTTAAAGTAAGCTACTCGCTATGTTTCTATTGGTATAGGGCTTTCGCCTATTAGATCCCGGTCATAAGGTTCACTGAGAATACCATGATTATGTCAAGGGTCAGCACCTTATTCCTTGATATAACCTCTGAGGCCAGCTTCAGTGGCAATAAGACACGTTGAAAGACGCTGTGACGCCCAGCTGCCAGGGATGGGACAAGCCCCAAATTCTTACTAAGCACTTACTAAGGACTTAGTAATTAAGCCTTCCTCATTTTCATCTACAAAGGACTCGGGAGCGGTGAAATCAAGAGGAGAAACAGGAAGCCTCTAGTCGTCTGTTGCGATATTGATTGAAATATAGCGTGTTAGATTCCAGACGCGGGATTTGGAGCATTGGCAACATGATCAAGAAGTGAGGACACAGGACTTTTGTTATGAACTATACGTTTGGCTAGGACGAGCTGACTAATACGGGCTGATTAGCAAAAATCAGATGGCGATCTCTGCAACAATTCGTTTTCTAACCACCGACTAATAACGAATAAATTTAAGAGCAACTTCCTAGAAATGAATGGCATGAACTTAACAGTAAATAAACTTATATATCGTAAGCGCAAAAGGTGACCACCATTTATCACTGCCTTTAAAAGAAACCGTGCCGTGCCCTTCATAGCGGCTAGGTATATTTACTAAAAGGTGCTATGAGTATAGAGAGGCTTGGTGCATATCAAGGGTCTTACTAGTGCCCATCCCCTTAGACCTTTTTCATCAATCAACGCTCATTTCGCACTTTACTCATTTTCAAAGTTACATTGTACTTCGTAAGAGGTACTTACCTAATTATTCCTAGCCCGATGACAGATGGCGTACCATGTTCAAAATTTCAAATGGGAATCCCTAATTTTTCCTGGAAACATTATAATTCTACGGTAAGGGCTATGTAGGTTAGCGCTTTTAAAACCCTTGGTTAAGCTCGCAGGCTAGGTAACTATTCGGTTACAGTGCACACATTCCACCGGCATACCTTCCTGACAATACCTGACTACCTAGGAACCTTAGTAATTATTATATATGTCCTTGATATTCGCGTGGTAATTAATATAGGAAATTTTCTAGGTATGAAATATACTACATAGGTTAGGTAGTTATACTAGAAGATAACGTTAGGATCCCACATCCGGACCACCCCTCCCGCTTCCCCTCCCCGGGCCAGCTAATTTTACACCGCCATTTAATAAAGCTTAATTTTATATTGACAATTGTAACATCAATTACCAGTCTTTCGAATTGGAATCTAGCTCATTCGATAGCAAAATGCCTGAATACTCTGAAAATGACGTCGCCCTGGCTATTGAAGCAATTGGGCGTGGTCAATCTATTCGTCAAGCTTCAAGGCACTATGGGGTCCCCCGTACGACCTTGCAACGGCGTATTGAAGGTGTCGAACCTAGACGACTTGCTTTCCGTCATCAAATGAAGCTATCTGTTACTCAAGAAGATCACTTAGCTAGTTGGATCATCACGCAGTCCCAATTAGCTAATCCACCTACCCACGAAGCTATACGATTATTTGCTCGGCGCATACTAATTGCAAATGGCGACGATTCCAAGATCGGTAAGCGCTGGTTACGGTGCTTTCTTAAGAGATATCCTTCAATTACGACCCAAAGAAGGCGCCGTATCGATTCTGGACGGATTAATGGTGCCACGGACGAAATATTAAAGTCCTGGTTCGAAAGACTACTCCCTGAAGCAATTCAATCGGTTAAACCTGAGAACCGTTGGAATTTCGACGAAGTTGGTATAACGGAAGGTCGTGGAGACAATGGCTTGGTCCTAGGATCATTTGAAAGTCAAAATATCAAAGGATCGCAGTCTGGTTTGCGAGTGTGGACGTCTTTTGTTGAGTGTGTATCGGCAACTGGTCGATTTCTCACCCCATTACTCATCTATCAAGGCAAAACGCTCCAACAACAACACTTTCCGAGTTATTTAACTCCTTATAAGGGCTGGGAGTTTACGCCGCACGAAAAGGCAGGGATTTGTGACGAGACGGCTCTTGAATGGCTTAAGAAGGTGTTTCTTCCGAACACAGTACCTGAAGGGACCCCTGAGGGTGATACACCAAAAGAACCCCGGCTTTTGATATGCGACAGCCGCGGCAGTCATATAACGGACGAATTCATGTGGGAATGCTGTAAAAACAACGTATATCTACTGTATTTACCACCCCATACGTCCCACGTACTTCAACCACTTGATGTGGGTATCTTCGGTCTTCTGAAACAAGCCTATTGCAAATTCCTCGGCGATTTTGGTCACGTAGCCCCCAATACGGCTTCTAGAAAGCGTGAATTTATTCGCGCTTACGAAAAGGCTCGCCGGGAAGCCTTGAACCCGTCGAATATAACAGCAGGTTGGCGATCATCAGGGTTGTGGCCAGTCAGCGTACGAAAAGCTCTCGCAAACCCTCTTGTTATATTCAAGGATAGAGAGATACCCGATCGGGCAGTCAGTATGCCACCGGAGGCCACTGGGGATATTGGAATAGCTTCTCAAGTCAAATGGAGTACCCCCCGTCCAGCCAGCCAGCTTAAAGATATGCTTCATTTATTCGACCAGCTAGATCCGGACCCCCGTACTAAGCGATTGCTGTTCAGAAAGATCAAAAAAGCCTTCGACGAAAAGAACACTGAATTAGCTATTAACGATCGCGAAATTCAAGTGCTGCGAGCCCGCGTTGATAATATTCGTACGCGAAAGCGCAAAAGGGTCCAGATGAGCCCTGATAGCAAATTTGCTAATACTAGAAAAATTCAGGAGGCGCAATTGGCGGCTGGAATGGATACAGGAGATAGCGATATCTTATCCAGTGATTCTGAATCAATTGCGAGCACTATATCTTGTATAGAGGTCAAGATATAAGCATTTGAAATAAGGGGGGATTTTGATGTAAGGTGGCCAACCGCCAGAAGGGGGGGGGGGTGGGGGTGGGGTGTGGAACGTATTTAAACAAATAAGAATTATTACAAACGCATATCGACCC